>BEGY01000139.1:27904-74911 GCA_002335675.1 Chlamydomonas eustigma | reverse complement strand
AGCAGGACCTGCTTGATATTAACAAAGGCGTTCATCCTGCAGCAAGCAGCACTTTGACAACTAAGCAGAAGCCAGTACGCCCCTACAGCCCCCCTCGCTAATGCTGGCATTCCTCATTCCTCAACTAGCAGCCTCCCACATGATCACTTTTGTCAATAAGGCAGAGCTTTTCAGGATATCACGTCAACACTCCTGCACTGATTGAAACTACCAAGAATGATGATGTAACCAGCAGCAGTGCTTTTGGTGTCCACATCAGCAGCAGATTAAAGCGGGAGGGGGTGCCAGTAGCAGCAGCAGCAGCAGCTGCTGCAGCAGGGTCTGCAGAAGGAGGGGCTTCGTATTCCTCCACTGGCAGCAGGGGGGGAACAAACTCCTATCTGCAGGCTGCTGCTCGCCAGACTTTGACTGAGAGCCAGCAGCTTTCCAGGTATGATGTATGTTGATGTCCAACTGGCAGCATGCCTGTCGTGTACCTTGCTGTTGGTAGTAGTGGTGCTAGTAGGTCATATAATAATACATCATTATTACTCATCAGTATCTTGTATGACCCCTTTGTTACATGGACTGTGCTTTGCTTTGCTGTGCTTATTGGAATCACTAGGTGGCTGTTGGATGAGGGAAGTGTGTTTCAACCTCTCAACTCTAATGATGCTCTTGAGGAGGAGGCTGAGCGGGCGCTATTCAGCACCTCAGGCACTGCTCACCGTGCTCTCCTCCAGGCCTCTGCTGATATTGGAATGACATGGACTGGAGACTGGAGAGGAGCTAGTAGCAGCATCAGTGGCGGAAACAATACTGCTAGCAACAGAAGCAGGCAGCTGACGATGATGGTAGGGGGCGGGATTGCTGCTGAGCTGGCACAGCTTCAGAGAGCTTTGGGCGTCTTGTTTGGCACTCAGGTGCTTCTCCTTACTATATCCCTGCTTAGTAAAACTGTTTCATTTTTCCATGACTGCAACTGTTACCTAATTGACAATTTTGCTGCATTGAGCTTGATATTTTATATTGCCAGATGGATCACAGCTCTGACATGATAATGTATGATGAACGAAGACTCTATCAAGAACATCATGAATTGCATGCTCTCTTTTTGCCTGTACTTTACTCAACCACAGGTTCTGCCCACGACTCCTAATATCCAGACTTCAATAGAGAGCAACAATGTCAATATCCTCAACACTTCATCACTGCCACTGGGATCCTCTACGGTTAGCCAGGGAGCGCAAGGGCATAGTAAGATTGGAAGAAGTAANCTCAACTGCATCAACAGTCGTGTCCACCCAACCTCATCAGTGTGGGTCATCTCAGATGTTATTTGATGATAGCTCCAGCATTCTGACTCGGCCAATATGTGGGGATTCAGAGACCAAATCACGAGGGCTACCATTGAAAAATATGGCAAGGAATACTTTTGCAGTATCAGAAGAGGAAGCAGAGCAAGTGGATCAGATTGTAGCTCTCATCACATCAAATATATTTGCTTCTGTCCTTCTGAATTGCGGAGAGGGAACAGGTACGACGGAAAGGTCCTCTACTTTCAAGTATTGTCTACTGCATGTTGCCAATCTCAAAATGACTGATAGGACTTTCTATCTATATTTGAAAAGCGAACGGTTAGACGGGTTGTATGGACTAAACTATTACGACATGGGCGTTGTGTTCTGCAGTAAGCTCTTGTTACTATGACCATATGTTTAATAGGGAGAAAAGTGGTAGGGATAGTATCTTCCTAGTCATGCCTCCTATTCCTTTCTCCTCATCAGGGGCAACAAGTCCACCAAAATTTAGTCAGGAGAGAAGGAGCCCTCAATCCATTTGCGGCATTAGAAGAAAGCATCATGATTCTGACGACGTCACTACTTCACAAATAGTCCAAAATCTGCCTGATGGCACGCCTCCAGTGCACAGCCTGCCTGAAATATATTCTAGTATAGTTAGCTGTTCTAATGGTATCAGCCATACAACACCATCCTGCTGTCCTAGTGTTGAAACTGACTCCGCTTATAAAGTTCCAACACATGTGAAGGTCCTTCTGGATGCAGTATTTGATGCAGCAGACCTAGTGCAGATTGGTGAGAAGACTCATCTTCATAATCATGATCCGCCTGTTGGGGATGCACTGATAGATCCTGACTATCCTGACAATACTGTCTCCTGACTATCCTGACACTCATGCTAGTTGCTTCTGAGCCCACAAAGGACTAGATTTGAGGGTCGTCAATGCTGTAATCATGAAATCTCGCACATTCTGATGAACGACATGAAGACGTAATGATGATTATAATTATTATAATTTTACATGCTAACTATGATTACTCCTTAATGATGAGAATACTCTGGATGATGACTCATGGTCATATTTATCATATCTCTCTGTTTCAACTGCTGCTTCAGATCCTCGGATCCTTCTGAGTGGCCGTACATGGCCCAGCATTAATATCTTGACCTTCCACACTAAATCTGGTAGGGTGTTCACACTTCCAGGCACTACAGTATTTGCAGCGCCATGTTCTATGGCTAATTATAACAATAATGACCATGAGTGCCTGGTTTTGCTGGGAAGGCGGAACCAGCAGCACCTGCTTGATATTAACAAAGGCGTTCATCCTGCAGCAAGCAGCACTTTGGCAACTAAAGCAGCAGCAGTACAGCCCCTACAGCCCCGCCTCGCTAATGCTAGCATTCCTCATTCCTCAACTAGCAGCCTCCCACATGATCATTTTGTCAATAAGGCAGAGTTTTCAGGATATCACGTCAACACTCCTGCACTGATTGAAACTACCGAGAATGATGATGTAACCAGCAGCAGTGGTTTTGGTGTCCACACCAGCAGCAGATTAAAGTGGGAGGGGGTGCCAGCAGCAGCAGCAGCAGGGTCTGCAGAAGGAGGGGCTTCGTATTCCTCCACTGGCAGCAGGGGGGGAACAAACTCCTATCTGCAGGCTGCTGCTCGCCAGACTTTGACTGAGAGCCAGCAGCTTTCCAGGTATGATGTATGTTGATGTCCAACTGGCAGCATGCCTGTCGTGTACCTTGCTGTTGGTAGTAGTGGTGCTAGTAGGTCATATAATAATACATCATTATTACTCATCAGTATCTTGTATTATGACCCCTTTGTTACATGGACTGTGCTTTGCTTTGCTGTGCTTATTGGAATCACTAGGTGGCTGTTGGATGAGGGAAGTGTGTTTCAACCTCTCAACTCTAATGATGCTCTTGAGGAGGAGGCTGAGCGGGCGCTATTCAGCACCTCAGGCACTGCTCACCGTGCTCTCCTCCAGGCCTCTGCTGATATTGGAACGACGTGGACTGGAGACTGGAGAGGAGCTAGTAGCAGCATCAGTGGCGGAAACAATACTGCTAGCAACAGAAGCAGGCAGCTGACGATGATGGTAGGGGGCGGGATTGCTGCTGAGCTGGCACAGCTTCAGAGAGCTTTGGGCGTCTTGTTTGGCACTCAGGTACTTCTTCTTACTATATCCCTGCTTAGTAAAACTGTTTCATTTTTTCCATGACTGCAGCTGTTACCTAATTGACAATTTTGCTGCATTGAGCTTGGTATTTTATATTGCCAGATGGATCACAGCTCTGACATGATAATGTATGATGAACGAAGACTCTATCAAGAACATCATGAATTGCATGCTCTCTTTTTGCCTGTACTTTACTCAACCACAGGTTCTGCCCACGACTCCTAATATCCAGACTTCAATAGAGAGCAACAATGTCAACATCCTTAACACTTCATCACTGCCACTGGGATCCTCTACGGTTAGCCAGGGAGCGCAAGGGCATAGTGAGATTGGAAGAAGTACTGGCCGGCATACTCGCAGCTCCAGTGCTGAGGCTTTCCCTGCTGGCAGGTGGCATAATCAACAGGCAGCAGGGTGGATCATCAGGGACAAGCTTGTTACCACAAATGAGGGCTTCCATTATCCGGCTAACACCAGCGTTCTTGGTTCACACCCTGCTGCTGCACTGTCCTCCCATAAAGCAGTGCCGCAACATAGTACAGCTAATCCAGTCTCCCTTGCTGGCAGATCTGCTGAAGTCTCAGTTCTTCTCCCCTTCATGCGCGACAACAACAACAGTAATAGAACTGTATTTCCCTCGATGTCAAGTAGGCCTCCTCTTGTTCCCCCGAGACCTCCTCCTGACGGAAATGCCTTGGTTGACAACCCTTCAACGCACTGCTGGCCGCCTATGGATCCTAAGACGCACAATGATTGCAGTTCCGCAACAAATGCTTTTCAGCCGCCTAGTGGCCCTGCTGCCACATTAATGAAAGGCAATGCTCACAGACCTCCTGTGAGTAAACAGAGGGTTTCTTCAACTGGGGGAACAGCCATTCTGTCTACTACTGCTGGGCTGGGTAGTACTGCTAGTACTTGTACTTCAGATCTTGGCAATAATGAGAAACAGGGTCCTATCTCCAAGGCCTGGTCAGAACCTGACTTAGCATCACAGACAAGGGGCGGGGATGCCCTTGTCTCTGCATCCACTAGGGACAGTAGGACTGGTGCTCCCCCAACTGCAGGCTGGGCATCAGATTTGGTTAGTAGGGACAATGTACTGTCCCATGAACAATACCAGTTTGGTTTCACTCATAGCCGGGATATGGAAGAGATGAGGTCTCACATTCGAAGACTGGTAGAACTGCGGCAGAGGCAGAGAGAAGCGCAGGAAAGAAGCAGGCTTGCTCAGGAGGCGGTCCAAAAGGTTGGAATCACATTTCTCCGCATTACAATTTCAGCAACAGATATAAAGTATTTTTGAGAAAGTATACATATTCAATATTTGCTGGTGATAGTCGGTCTTGACTTTCTCAATGTGTTCATTCCTCAGTTGTTATCTCAGCGGAAGGCGAATCATGTGAAAGAGGATGCAATGAGGTGTCAACAAGATGGAGTGCGGAGATATTCTCATGTTGCTGAATCATGCCAGCAGCTTTTATTAGAATCAAGATCTCGATTGCAGGCCAAGAGGAATGCTCTTGTATGGAAAGCGACAGCCTTGCATGCGTCTGCAGGAGTGCTGCAGGTCAGTGTTTGTTCCACATCACTTAAGACATCATCCAACATTCCATGACATCTCTTTTTCAACACTCTTGATCAAGCCTTATGCCTGCAGCCATATATTCCTCATTGCATGGTATCAAAGTCCGTTTCTCCTTTGCACACTATCTGCCTTAGTCAGCAGATCAACGTATGAGAGATGCTGAAATCTGGTTGAAAGGCCCAGATGGTCAGGGGCGATGGCAACATGTATTGCATGACCTAGTTGGGAGGCGCAACTGGATGGTAGCAGAGCTAGCCTCCATTTATAAGGTGAAGTCAGCATTCATGGATCAGAGGTCATAATGTTCCTGGCATCAGGCTTTCGTATGTTGCACGCTGATTGCAAACCTGATTAGGTTTGAAATGCCGTATTGCCCACTATGCTCTTTCTATGATCGTTCATGAGTAGCAATAAGCTTATTCATAGTAACAAACAAGTGTGGAGATTCTGTCCCATATATTTACAACAGCCTAGTCATCCTGGAATGACAGATCCAGTGCACTACCTTCATCATGCTTTGCAGTATCTCTTCCCCATAGCAGTATTACTACACACTTTGTTACAGCCATCACCGCATCTTCCACTAATGCCTGCAGGTAGGTCCAACTAACACAGCTGTCCGTCCTCATGTACTGGAGGGCGGCTACACCACAGCACTGGAGAGACAGATTGACAAATGCTGGATGGCAGGGGCTGTGGGAGATGATGATGAAGAAGACATTGCAGAAGAAGATGAGGAGACAGTAGGAAGTGGTGGTTGGAGTCATGATGTAAGATGTCGACACCTGAATCTGATCCTGCCTTGAACCTTCTGCCTGCTCAGCTTCTCCCTCTTATTCTTCTTAAAAGACACAGCTCAACAGAGGATAACTTAGCAGAGGCTTACTAATCTGTCTCTTCTATCATGCAGCGTGTTCTCACGACAGCACCAAGAGCCCCACCGCTCCAACATCAGGCTAAACAGCATCATCCACAGGGAGCAGGCAGCTACAGAGATACCTCTAACAGTACACAGACATCTGGTGGGCTGTTGTGCAACAAAAAAGCAACCGTGAATCCTAATAATAAGCATTATAATGGACTTATTAGTGGACCTCCAGCCAAGCTGTCCATTGTTGGTTTGGAGATCCCGCCTCAGCTTGTCAGACTTATCTTGCATGGTGAGGATGGCCTGGGTGGGCCAGGGAGCCCTGATGAGGAGGCACGCATGGCAGCTGCTCTGGGTTACATGGCACACATGGTGGAGCGGCTAGCCTTCTACCTAGATGTGCCACTCAGGTCTGTACAATGATGTTTACTGCTGCTGCCGCTATGTCCTGGTGGTATAACGTTGACATGATATATTGTTGCTCTGAAGAATATGTCACATAGATCTGCCTTCTTGTACCGTCTCATAATAATCCTTGCTTCAACAATGAGGCATTCAGTGCCGCAGCAAGATTTTAGAAGACTTGTTATTTATCTGTGGGGTGAAGAGAAATCATGGTTGTAAGGCTAAGTAAAGGATGATTTTTGAAGTGCATGAGATTTTTTGTCATTACTGAAGCTACTGGCCCATTAACAAAGATGTCCTACATCTAACTGATTCAGGTACCCCCTTTTGCCGCGTTTGTCAAAGAGCCTGTTACGTGATGAGTTTCCTGTCATTTTTCCAGACGCCTTGCCTGTGAATGGGATTTTTCTCAAGGGCTTGACAAGCCTAGCCTCAGTCCTTACACAACCATGGTGGCGGGACGGCGCAACTTCTTCTATTTCCTCAGCAATTAATTACTCAGGTGGGGTCAGCCATATGTCCCCCAAGCCTAATGGAGTGACAGGAGCAGGGGTGTCATCAGCTGCGGCTCCCCCTGAACCCTTAATGTCAGGGACTGAGGGTTCCATCTGGAGTGAGGCTGCCAGGCTATCTTCTTTAGATCAGCGCCCTCCCCAGCAGCGGAAGTATCTCATAGAAGGACAAAAAGTGAATTACCAGAAACAGTATAATGCAAGAGAGGGACAATACAGTGGCAATAACAGAGCTTACTTGCAGCCAGATGAGCAACATTGCTCTCCTCGGCCGTTGCAGGTTCTAGATCTACCACTCTTCTCTGATTCATCTCTCTGGGGCGTAGATAGAAGCAGATATGCGCTTGCTGTACATTTGCTGAGCAAGGATATTGAGCAGATACTGCAGGTGTGGTGAAAATAGTATGCCTTCATGCTTGGGTATGTTTCAAATTGAGGAGTTAGAATTCACATGCAGACACTGGTAGTTGTGTCATGCATAGATGTACCATTTTGAGGACACATACGGGTCTTTGAAGTCTCCTGCTTAAAATTAATACTACCTCTCCCTACTGCAGATCTTGGGCATTAGCCCTGTTGGTCCGAATCAAGTGCTCCACAACCTGTACATCTTGGTGACAGCAGCTCAGACAGCTGTAAATCTGCAGCATTGTTAGCGCACACTGCTAGCGCTCTTTTCTTTCATACTTTCTATATTATTGACTTGGTGTGGACCAAATAACGGTTGATTAGGTTGTTAGTGACGTCGAAAGGTTCGCTTAAATTCATTTGAATTGTTCACTGTTATCGATGTTTTCTCAAGGACATTCAATGCAAAGATGATTCCTACTCAATTTTCTTGACTGAGGACGTTTGTATCCTCGGAGTTACAGTCTCAATCATCTGTGCCTGGAAATGACTTCTAAAGCTGAAGACGATAACCAGGATTTTCTCTACAAGGAATTAGCCAAGTCAGTACAAGCCAATTCAAATTTATTGAGTTTCTAACCGACCATCTCTTTTAATTCCCTCTAAACCATTGTAGCGCATGAGCGTGTAAGCCAGGCCGCAGCTGAGAGAGATGCTTTGACACTGCGATTGGACAGGTCAGTTTGAATACAAAAGTTCGTTTGCAGCAAGAGAATTTTTGAACAAAACAGCTACTACAGCATACTTTCTTTTTGAAGAGTATAGCTGCTGTTCAGATCTCTTGCTGAAGTGGCAGGGCTCAGGGCTGGAATGGAAGCACTGAAAGAGAAGCTGTCGATGATGGAACATCATCCCCATTGTTTGCAGACATCAGCCCATAATTGTCCGAAACAGAGCACACCCGCCCAGACTGTTGAGCCATTCACTTCAAACAGTCATGATGGACAGTCCACACCACCCCGCAGTGACACCCTATCTGCCTTGTGTAGTACAACTCCTGCAAGAGTCATGTAATGTAGTAGGCTTAAATCCTCAAGCTACCGCTTTCCACCCAACAATGAAGGCTCTGCAGCAGAGGATGACAATGCGCCTACCCCTTCAAACTTTTCTAAAGACTACAGCTTGCCCCTCATTATGCCCAATTCTGAGGCTGAGGCACTATCTGGTGATTTCTCTGATTCTGTCTCTGACTCCAGTACCTGCACAATACAAAATATTCCATCCACTCCCAAACAAAGCCATTCTCTGGGACAAGCTGTACGGACGTATTCTAGCTCATCCCTGGAGTTATCCTCCTCACAAGGATCATCCTCACAGGTGCTGGTTGGTGTGAAGGACTTGCTGCTGTGCTCATTGTGAAGAAAATTATGTTGATTTTCAATTGGGCAAACTTATAAGAGAATGATCAAGAATGTCATGAGTTTACATTCTTCCATTCAATGTCATGAATTCACATTCCTCCAGTGAAGGTCAAGAGTTCATATTCTTCCAGATAATGTATTGAGTTCACAATCTTCCAGTCAAAAGAACCTAATCAAGACTCTTGCCACAAGACAAGCTTTGCTCATAATATGCAAACTATCAGCTGTAGATATGATTTTCATCTTGCTGTTTACCATTGTAGGCCCTAACTAGTGTGGCTTCACTAGAGAGTTCGTGTGATATAAATGAGGCAGAAAATACTGCTGCGAATGTGTTGAGAATTTTGTCACCCAGTGAAAGTGATGACTTCTTGCTGCCTGGTAAGAGCATGAAATGAGATTGAGTGTAAAATATGCAGAGAGAGAGAGAGAGAGTTGATAAAGAAGGAGATGTATTTATAGGAGAAGTATGAATACCCTGACACTAGCAATCAGCATTTAGAAGAATTACAGTATTTGCATCAGATGTAATCCTTTCTTCTGATTTTCCACAGGTGGTCTCAAATTCACTGAACATCTGAGACATGATGTTGAAATGAATTTTAGGGCTTACTACAATGCTGAATTCCGGGTATGAGCTGTAATTTGTTTGTAGCTAGAGCTATATCATAGGAGAGAATCCTCAGCATGTGCTTCATGAAGTAGCTCTTCTATCACATAACAGAGGCTAAGGCCCATGCCTGCTGACCCTGAAGTAGCTCTCTTATCACATAACAGAGGCTAAGGTCTATGCCTGCTGACCCTGAAGTAGCTCTCTTATCACATAACAGAGGCTAAGGTCCATGCCTGCTGACCCTGAAGTAGTAGCTCTTCTATCACATAACAGAGGCTAAGTTCCATGCCTGCTGACCCTGAAGTAGTAGCTCTTCTATCACATAACGGAGGCTAAGTTCCATGCCTGCTGATCCTGAAGTACATATCCTATCACATAACAGAGGCTAAGGTCCATGCCTGATGATCCTGACTCTGATTTGAAGGAGCTGAAGGGACACAGATCAAACCGTACGACTGATTAAACATCATACTTGATGCTGTAGTTTCCCTTTTGCTTTACATCAGTGTATCTTTTATAGCTATATCTCCTTTATCTTTGTCGTCTCTGTCATCTCTTGTCATCTCTTATCTTATCCTCTGTTGAGGCGGCTGTTGAGACTGAATCAGGCTCCCTGGAGTCAGCATCTGGGGATAGTAATGCAGAGGATGTCTCTGCTGAGGCAGATCTGCTGGCCTTTGACCCGATGTTTCACATGCCATGCTGGCCCCTTCCCGCATGCTGTCCTTGGCATCAACTCTTTCCCCGGATAGGCCAAGATACTGCTTTAATGAACGCCACTAAGATGCTGCAGTTTTAAATCAGAGCTACTGCAGTTTTAAACCAGAGCTAAGCTGCAGTTTTAAACCAGAGCTACTGCAGTATACTAGGTCTGGTGCACGGAGGATTATTTAGGACATGTCTTTTGTAGTTTCATCAATCTGAGTGCAGCTTACACACAGCAAACATCAGATTACAAACCCCACAAGTTGCTGAGATCAGACATGATATCCATAACACAACCTCTTCAGCTGACAGCACCATATGTCGCTGGTCCTAGACATGGCGCAGCAACAGGTGGCCTGCTGAGTTGGTAATTTAATAAGTCATGAATCATCTGCCTTTTTTAGGTCAGGACGAGCAGAGGCTGGTGTCATGAGTCTCTTTGTCAGGTAGTTAACCTTAAACCATGATTTGGTGACTGCACTGCTGGGGCTAACAATGCCCTCCATGGACTGATTTATTGCTGTATGACACATTATTGGCAGTATCCTCTCAGAGCAGGAGTTCAATGGGTTATTCTGAAATTGTCTGGATTCATTAGAAGTGGCTACAGTCCTCGTTTTAGTGAGATAAATGCTAGTGCTATAATTAGACAGTTTTGTTTAATCATTCATGTCCTTGGCCGTTTATCTGTGTTTGGCCGCTTTTAATGAGTAGCATGTCATTTATTTTTCTAAAAGGAGCAGCAGGTTGTACTTCAATACCTAATATTCAACAATGTTTACATAGGTAAGTAACGAGTATTGCACCATAGAAGTGTCTGTGATCCCTGCAACCGCTGTTGTTAAGCTCCCCTATTTGATTTATGCGTTGTTATGTGTCATCATGCCATGCGTACGCAAATACCCCATCATGCTCAGTAAAGTGCGGCAGGTAACTGAAGTAACGCCATTTACAAAGACAGTGGGTTATGATGCTGTTGGAAAAATGCGAACCATACATGTAGTTTCTGGGGTGTAATTGATTGCAAAGCTTCCACATGATCACGACATTTGTCAAATTGCCAGCCTGTACGCCCAGAAGTATTTCGTCTGTACGCGCTGTGCGAATGAGTGATGTAAGAAGCAGGAAAATTTCTGCACAAGCGATCAAGCTATACACAAACCCAGGCTCAAGGGGGAAAATTCCAGAATGGGTCCTGAGCGAACTCAATCTCCCTTATGAGACAGTTTTGCTGGACATGAGAAGTGGTGAACATAAAGCCCCCAAATACTTGGAAATAAATCCTTTTGGAAAAGTGCCTGCGATGGAAGATGGTGAGGAAAAACTCTTTACATCATGACCAGACATCCTTAATTTTCATTTGGTATTTCAGGGTATAACTTAACCACAGTTATAGACAGCCGATGGGTACCTAGTGATAACATTCCATCATCATGACCTGAATACTTCTGACACCTAACACCTCGGGGTGCCTGCCATTTGTGTACCTACTCAAAATCGTATTCTCATATTTTATCCTACCAAAAGTGTTTTTGCGCTAAATCGCTACACTCTCTTTATGCTGCTGATACTGTTTTTCTCACATCTTTACCCTTCTGTGCTATTCATTAGTGCTGCTCTTGCTTCCTCCACTTCTGGTACAGTCTGTTATCCTTGACAGCTTGTTGTCTCTTCAATGCCTTGATGCCTTGACGGTTTAACTGCTCATTTGGATTCAATGTTGCAAGTCCACCTCAGCTCTATATCAATGGTATTCTAAAACAGAGATCACACTTAGTTTCCTACCATGTCTCTTCTCAGGAGACTTGAAGCTATTTGAGAGTGGTGGCATTCTTTTGCACCTTGCTTCAAAATATGGCCAGCTTCCTCAGGACCAACTCTCTAAGGCCTTCCAGTGGACACTTTTTGCCAACAGCACTTTGTCACCGGCACTGTTTGAGAAACAAGCACAGTGAGTTGCCAATACTACTTGAGTTGGAGGTGGTATAGAGTGGTAAGAAAACTCTGCATCGGTTCTTGTTCAAATTCCTGCTTCCATCCAGTAATCAGATTTCGGTTGTAGTTGCACATAATTCTCTTAAGGACAATCTTATGGACTATGAATCTCTACACTATTCCTCAGGATGCCTCAAATGCTCTTACCACTGGACAAGATCCTTGCAATGACAAAGTACCTAGAGGGTAGGTTCCATAATCTTGCTAAAAACAAACATTGTGATATCATTTCCGTATGGAACGCCGCCCATATTGAATGTTAACAGGTACATTGAATAATGTCTTTAAGTGAGCGAACTATTTCCCCAGATATTCTGCATACCCTACCTGCTGATGGGATGATGTCTCTTCCACTTGTAAGAATTATAACATCACCTACATCACCATATGCCTAGTCCATGTGTCCACCACCACCCCATCATCACCATATGTCTCCATGTGCCCGCGACCCCACCAGGTTCAGAGTTCAGTGTCAGTGACATCGCTGTAGGATCCTACCTCCTGTACCTGGTAAGGTTTTGTGAGTAACTGGCATTATTTTATTACTAAACTAGGATCCTTAGCTGCATGGAAGTCGATGGAAAAGTATCTCTCTTGCCAGTTCTTCTGAAACTCCTCAGGTGGATTGCTCATTATAATGCATGAGTTGAGTTGATGAGTAATGTACAAGTTCTTGAAAAGCTGATTCACGCATCATGCCATCATTGCAATCCACATTTACGTAAATAAGATGCTCACACACTGCTGATATTCGCCCACTGTGTCGCAGCCTCTTTTCTTCCCAGACTTATTTTCTAGTGGAGGATTCATAGACAAGTAAGCAATTTAAAATACAAGTACAGATAAAGTTGTAGCATTTGCTTTCGAAATCTGTCCTCCTTCTGTGTATGGCGGTTCTTTTAAGTTGCTTTCATAATCTGTTTTCAGGTATCCAAACGTGTGGCGGTACATGAAAGAGATAGTTGAGAGGCCTTCATGTCCAGATGCTTATAAAGAGGGCATGATCTCAGCAGTACAGGCTTCATCATCAAAGAATAGTGGAGGCAATCCCTTATCCAATCTCTTCAAGAAGTAGTTAAAAGAGCTACTGGTTAACATGTGGGCATGTTCATAAGTGTGACTACAATGTTTTTAATCTTCTGATCCTCAAGGATATGTCTAAACAGCGATGTTTTAGAAACAGCTCATTTTTGTTTACGTCATTGTGTCAGGTGTGAGACTAGGTACTTGCAGCAAGTCCAATTGTTATTCAAATTCAAGCCGATTGCAGTGCCAGTGCTGTTTCAAAAATATGATGTTTTTTAAATTGTTACATTTCACCACCAATTTTTCCATTCCTAGCTGTACTGAGGTCCGTTGTAATGCATGGGCATAGAATGCGGCGGATATTGACCTGGTGGATATCCCATGGGAACCGGTTGCATGCCCACAGGTGGTCGTTGCATGGGTTGCATGCCCATATACTGATGTCCTTGTGGATGCATGCCCATGTACGTAGGTCCTCCTACACCTGGCGGTCCGGATGGTTGCCCAAGAGACCCTGGTGGCCCCATAGCAGAAGAGCCAGCAGGCCTGGTGCTTGCACGTGCAGCAGCAGCAGGGCTGTATTTGTGATGTCTAGCGCGAACCTCCTCTATTGAAAAGAGTTCATCATTCCACACAACCTCCACAGATCCAGCAGCAGTAGATCCTGCCGCCTCGCCTGCTTGCCCCCCTCTATCTGTCCCACCTGTAGCAGCAGCTCCAACTGCCTGCTGCACACCTGTACCTGAACCATAACCACCAGGGCCTGCTGGACCACTGCTGGAGTTTTGACCTAGCAACATAAACCATTCGCAATCACTGAGAACATTCACTACAAGCAAAACATCCGGTATGCATTTAAATCTGAAGAAGTGCATGAGAGCAAGGTGCACTTTCAGACTGAACCTAGTGGGTACATTGTATATCCCATGTCAGCATCCCACCTATAGGGAAGAGCTGAGCTCCTAGGCCACTGAGTGGTTGTTGTTGTGGTGCACCACCACCACCACCAGGAGCTATGGGGAACAAAGGGGCTGCTGGAGGGCCTCCACTACCTCCAATAGCAGGCGGAGGCATGCCCATCATGCCAGAAGATGGAGGCGGCATACCTGCCATGACCAATAGTAGAGCAATTTAACATGCAGTCACTCAAGTATATATAGGTACTCGAGTTGAATGGGATTTTATTAACGCTTTCATTTATGTAAAGCTTCGCAACCACAACTTAATTTCAGGCCTGGGGCTATCTGACCTTGTCTCATAGGATACCCCATCGGAGGTGCCATGTAGGGGGAAGGAGCTCCAACACCTGTAGGAGGAGGAGGTCCACCATAGGGAGGCTGTAGACCCATGTGAGGGGGGGGCATGCCACTCATAGATGGACCAACATAAGGCCTGCTGTAAAGAACAGACATTTTTTAGAGATCCTCTAATCATGGAGATGAGATCCTCTGATCATGGGGTGATTTAAAACAAGCTCCCAACACTTGATGCACATTTTATCAAATAGGAAAGCCAGATACTCATAGCACAGAACATGGTGTGCAGGACTCAGTGACAGACTGAAATACGTTTGTTGTTTCTAACACTAGTGCATATCCTAACCCTCAATAATTCTTCAAGCACAGTGGAGACAGCAAAAGGATAATGTATGGGCAACCTACCCTGGTCCAGGCATATACGGCGGCGGCATGCCCATGACACCACTTGATGGCAAGCTTCCATATGCCCCTGGCATGCTCCCAGGATACCCAGGTTGTTGTGTCATTATGGTTGAGGGTTGCATCATACCCCCCACAGCCCCTGCCATACCTCCAGCATCAGTCTTTTGTTGCTTGGATGCAGGCTCATCATCATCTGCAGAAGCAAAATTTTCGGTCATCTTCAGAGGTCTGTATCTTAAGAGACATGCACATGTTGCTAGGCCGCTGTATAAACTCGCATTCATATGCTAGAGTTTCTCCTTTAAACCAAGGATTGTGATTGCTCAATAGAATGTCGACATAAATAGTGAAGTTTATGCAACAAACTTTTATCTTGTTAATAATATGACCATGCCTACCTGGAATATCACCAGGTCTCAATCCATCCGGAACACCTGCCATGCCAAAAATCTCGATTTCCATTGACTCACGCCCAGGTTTACAGTTAGGGACTCTGAGAAAAAGGATGCATACATTATTTTGAGTAGAAGCAATGGACACATTGCACATTGAACTTCCTGCAATCTTTGTTGCACTCATTGCAGAAAACATTTGTAGGTTCCTGGACAACTCGTGATCTCCATATAACATCAGAAATACTTGCATATTTTGATTCAACTTACGAGTTAATCGTTGTCTTATGGACTTGGTATGCATGCGTAGAAAGGCCCTGCGACTCATAGACAAGCGTCATCGTCACTCTGACTTTATTCGATACTAGTGTTCACTGCTTACTTGCGCAGTATTTAGTTTCTTAGGGCAGTCCGGGCACTTAAAGTGCCTGTGCCGTTGGTGCTGAACGAGCATTGCTTCATCATCAAAAACTCGGTCACAATAGTAGCACCAAGGCTTATTTTCATTTTTCTTCTTTTTCTTTCCCATTTTTGTCTTGATCTCCTTGCAACCATACTTCTTCTCGAGGGCCTGCCCATCTCCAGAAATGTTCTGTAGTCGCGGGAGGGGTAAATCCTGAACAATTTCGAGATCGGCTTCTGCAGCGCTAGTGCCCTGAATCTTGTCAAAAGATGGAAGGGAGGCAGTAAAAAATCTAGTAATGTAGTTGCTGCAACAGGTACAGTTTAGTCTTCTTCATCTTCTACTTGCCCTACATACATAGCCACATCATCCATCAGCAAGCGCTGAATGCTGAAATCTGAGGTTAGCTGTATTGCTGCTACTCCTTCATCCTTGTTGCTCCTCAAAAGCCTGGCCCGACATCCTTTCAGAGGGCCAGCCACTACCAAAAGTAGAGCACCCTCCTCTTTTGGAAGCACAGTCTCCAGAGCTGACTGTGTGAGCTGAAAAGGGACATTAAAGTATTTCTTGTTACCAGACTCAAACAGTGGATGTGTTGATGATAATCTGAGCTGGTAATGAACACAACTCTTACAATGGGCAGTGCCACCAATGCACCCAAGTCATTGAAGATCTAATCTATAAAACGAAAAAGATGAGGTGGATGTCACTGATGAAGCCGCTTCATCATGAAGCCGAATCAACTACACTAAAGACCAATGCAAGTTTACCTGTTTTTCGCCCTCGTAAGTGCTCACCTGAAGTACTTGCCGATCTTCATCCATACACACATCTGCTAGGCCACCAGGGTGCACATCAGACACCACCCCTTTCTTGAGATACAAGCGCCCGCCTTGAAGCTTCTTATCAACTACTCTTACCTGGAAAGTATTTGTTTGGTACAATATCTGTTTCGGATTCGTATCTCTCTCTTGTGTGGCCATCAAGTATTTGAACGATGCCAATATAACAAGCTTTGAAAATTTGTGCCATGAACTGGCTAAAGTGTTGACATCGCATTTCAAAAATTCTTAAAGTGAATGTTGAATCATCATCATACCTTGATTCTGGGGTGAAGCCAGATCTTTTCTTTAGAGGATTTGACATCAGGATCCACC
This sequence comes from Chlamydomonas eustigma, assembly GCA_002335675.1. Taxonomy (NCBI): domain Eukaryota; kingdom Viridiplantae; phylum Chlorophyta; class Chlorophyceae; order Chlamydomonadales; family Chlamydomonadaceae; genus Chlamydomonas; species Chlamydomonas eustigma. The sequence continues at coordinate 58,344 of BEGY01000139.1, read as the reverse complement.
TGTGCAGGATTTGACACAATAATCACAACTGAAATTTATGAAGCACAAGACAGAGCACAGTGCATTTAATACATGGCAAAATGATGCCCAGGCCTGCTGTCGCTCACTGCTTGTGGCCTTTCTTTCTAATTCAGGTTATAAGTCAACTACAAAGCTGACAGAAGGCCTACTTCTCCCTCCTCGTCGTACCCAGTACACACCTTAGAATTATCATGGCTTGCCCTGTGTGCCTCAGTTCTGCCGCGGTCTTCCTTGTTCCCATTGCTCTGCCCAACCTGTCCTTCAACATTGTCCCTCTCCCTCCCGCTGTGCTCGTGACCTCGAGGCGCATGGTTTTTACCATTAACCTCCCCTCTGCTTGATGCCTTGTTGTTATCATTTGCATATGATTTTGTGTTCTTCTCCTCAGCTGCAAACAGCTCCTTCTTCCTTTGCTCCAGAACCAGATCTGATAATTCACCCAAATCGCAGGCCCTCACAACCACTTCCTCATCACTAAGCTTCAGCTTGACCACCCACTTCTCTGATCATCATACATTGCATAAGGAAATGTCAAGGAATGCCACATTTAGCAGCAGCTAAGAGCTGCTAGGTGTTAACATATAAGCAAGAGACCGCAATTACGCACAGATCAACCAACTTCAGAGCATAAAACGATCTACAGCATAAATATTTATTGACTGCTTACCACAAATTAAGCATGCTTTATATGTTTGTTATACAGAATTTTAGATAAGCTATGTCTTGAAGAGAAGAACCAATGTAGGGATTCTGGCCATCATCTCCTAGTCTCTTAAACTCCCCCTTCACCCTCTTTTCAGCAGTCTTTAATCAAGGATAGTAGATACCTGATCTCCCATCCTCCTTGGTCATCATTTCTACAACACAGCACTGACAGCCCTCATGGCGTCCACCCACCACCACCATCTTCTTATTAGGTCGTGGACCTCTTACCACTTCATTTCTGTGGACCTGTTGAAGACAATAGCCGATCAAAGTGCACTACAATGCAACATATATACAAGTCATTGCAAAACAAATGAGTGCTAGCTGACGATGTTTCAACTACAACACAGCGCTAACAATATGGAACAACATGTTTTTTCTGTGTAATTGCATATCTCACAGGAGACTGAGGCGTAATGCAAACTCTCCTTAGCCTGATATTAGTAATTAATATATGATCTAAGAACCTTCATGCTTTCTTGTATCATCAAAACCTCCACATAATGCAATCATCTTTATACTTCTTACCAGCTTCTCATCCAGCTTCCGGACATGACGCTGTCTACCATCAGCATCAGGCGCCAGCACCAGCTCTTCTCGTCGTACACTTTCAGGTGCATCACCTGTATAGAAATCCAGCAATCCCAAGCAATGAACAATAATATACATGGTTAAAAGGATGACATCAACATGGATCAGGGTCAGTACATACCAGTACTCAACACCCTGAATACCTTCCTTACTGTCCCTTTTAACCCTCTTCTCAAGATAAATAAAATGTTGTGACTGCTGCTTACCCATCTTTCTAGGCTTCTTAGGTTTGGAAGCTTCTAAAACTGCTTGTGCACCCAACCCTAAGCGCTCAGGTCTCTTCAAGTACTCAATAGCCTCGGCTACCTGCATCATATCAGGTAATCAGGTAATCAGGCAAAGTCCTGCTTCTAGAATGAACTCCATGCTTTCTGTTCGTCAGGTAGCAGCTGCGCAAAGTGTGCTGTATTTTTACTGATGTAGATAAAGTAGGTGACAGGTGTCAGCACCTCTTCAGGAGTGTCCTCAATCTACCTTCCTGTTCCGTCCCACACCCATACCCTCTTTCCATCCCATGCCTCTCAGCATAGCCAGCCCGAACTCCTCAACAGGCATTTCCTCATACGCCTGAATGAGGAAAAGGATGCATTCTCAGATGCAGCAGATTCATTCAATGACATGCCTGATGAAGCCATTGTTGTACTTTATAAAAATGTTCTGCTTTTTTTAATATCCACATGTCCCTGCAGTAATGTTGATCAAGCTACATTCCTATGCAGTTTGAAATCCAAAAGAGCCACCATGTCAACAATGCCTTGCGAAGGCTGGAATGATATCATTTGCACCCATGGAATAATGGACTCTAAGTGCATAACCAGCTTCATACATTACTTTTGTTACCTCAACAGGAGCCATGTCAGGCAGCTCCTCCACATGATCTTGATATGCTTGCTCTTCCCTCTTAGCAGCAGTCAAGCGTTCAGTAATGCTCCCACCCAGCCCTGCTCTAGTGTTTGCATCTCCAGTATGGTCTTTCCGCTGTATATGCTGCAGTCCATAGAGCTGAGGACCTGATGGCTCAGTCGAGACCGTTGCCTGCTCAAACTTGTCTGTGCCCTCTCCTCCGATTGGAGCATCAGACGCAGGAGGCACAAAAGTTGGTGCAAACTTTTTTGATGAGCCTGCCTTGTATGTGTTTTCAATCTTTGGGATAACATATTGCCTTTTTCCTGCCTTTCCTACTTCATCAGCGTCTTTGCCATCGATGGTGCGAAAGACTCCACCTTTTTCCAAAGCTGATAGTTCTACCACAGCTGGCCCATCTTCTGCAATAGTAATTCCGAGTTTTTGGTTTGAAGATTTTTTTGACTTTATGAAACCAAATGATGCAGCATTTGCTGAATCAGACATCAGAATATGACACAGTTCTAAACAGTGCTTGCAATACCAACACACCGTTAATTGTGTGGAGGTGTTGACGACGTAGATGCAACAAGACACGATTTCTTGCAAGTGAGACAACACCTTTCTGATTTTACATACTTAATCTGTTGTAGAGTTTAATTCCATGTAATCGCCTGCTCCAAAATTGTTCGATGTCCATGTGCCACATGTGCCTTCAGTCAAGCACATACTTTCGATTGATGCATGTCCAGCTTTTTATACTGCTCTGCTTGCTGTTAAAAGCTGGAAGGGTGAGCTTACGCGGATACCTAATTCAGAGGCATCTCCGCCAGTTTTATCAGTATAGTTAGTTGTATCAGTAAACCAATGGTTTCATCTTTACATCTGCAAATTTAGTTTGCTTATTGATCTGCAGGCTGAATCTACTATTCATCAGCATAGTCTCTCACAGCTTGTTCAGTTGCCAGCCAGTGCGTTGGGCTCTGAAAACGATGCTTGGATGTTAGTGAATGAGCACACGTGTGACGTTTCTCAGACAGATGCCTGGAATGGAAAACAGGTAAGCCGTGATCTGGAATCACTAGGGAACAGCAGAGGCGGTGGCAGTGTCACAGAATTATCTGGGTTTAAGGTGCTAAATCCAGGCCATTGAACAGCTTGATTACAATGGATTGACAATGTTTGATGCATGTTACTTCAATTGATTGGACTTGATAACCTTGATATTGTTCTATTTACACAACTTGCATTCATGCTTTTATCCCTCACATTTCATTTGTCAACGCAGGTGAATAGTCTGAGTATTCTGGTTCAAGTACTTTTCAGAATGGGAAAGTTAAGCTTCTTGACCACCATTGTGCAGCACCCACACACCTACATGAGAGCATGGATTCAATACCTCAATCATTTGCAACTTGTTGATGATGACTTGCATCCCAATGGCAGCATTGGGGGTCGTATCAAAGAGCACAGTTGCAAGGCTAGCAGCAGGATGCCTCTCTATTATGGTGCTGGTTCTGCTATAACAGATTCGCTGAATGTATCCAAGGCTGTTCTTCTTAGCCAGTGGAAGGTTCATAGGCGGGGCATTTCGACTCTTGAAATCATGGGTGCTGCTTATCATCTGGCTTTGGAGATGTTTAGAGATTACTCTTCTGGAAGGACTCCCCATGCTAGGCAAAGGAAGCGGAGAAGAGGGTACAGGTCTTCTGCAGGTCATCTGTACAAGAGAGCAAGTCAGGCTTCCTCACTCACTGCATCAAAATTTGCCTCAAAGTCAATGCCGGTCGTTGAGCCTGATGTTGATGATAGTCCAGGTATGTACAACTGACTCAAGCCTATAATGGTATTTCATTGCTGCAGCTCCTTTTGATGGATTTAAGGCATGATGTGAGGTCCTGCTTTCTGTCAATAATGCCAAACAACCTTCGTCATTACATTGCATTCTTTGTCTGGACAATTGCAGGCGCATTCCCTGGTCTATGCAGAAGTAATGTTCAAGGAAGTGATCTTATGCAGTCATCATCCTGCTTGGCCTCAGATAATGGTGGAGATATTTCTACAGTAACTTGTCTGCTTTCCAAGTACAGTAATCACAGCAGTAAGGAGGTGAACCTTATATCATCTCAAACAACAAATCCTTTAACGCCAAGTGTGAGCAGTGCAAAGCCCTTGCTGACGCTCCCTCCTACCCTGGACCTCTTAACAAAATCTACTGCTTCAAATCAAAAGCAATTGCAAAAGGTGCAGAAGCATGCTTTTGTATTGAAGAATGATCAAGCTTCTGTCCTGAAACAGCTCTGGAGTGCATACCTGGCTTGGGAGGAGATGGACCGCCAGCATCGGGTAGAAATGAGACGAAACCTTGATGAGCTGTGGGCCAGAGTGGAGAGGAGGCGGCAAGCCATGTCAAAGACGGATGAGCAGAGGAATCTGAAGGTGGATGAGCAGAGGAATCTGAAGTTGTCAGTTCTGGTTAGAAACCAAGAATTGGAGTTACATAGTTCAGCTGAAGAAGGAGGCAGGTTTGAAGATGTGAAACCATGGCATCCGTGGGACTTTGAAGTCAGAGGGGAAGAGGCGGTAAGATCACGACAAGGCACAGAGTCTGTGGAGGAAGGACTATTATGAAGCTTATAGTCTCTTTACCACTGCTGTTCATTTGGTATTATTTCAACTGTATCTAGAGCAGTGTTTTCTGCTGGATTTTTGCAACTAGGTTGTGTAACACAATAATGAGTAATTACAAACTCATGATTTTGCAATATCCACCTGCAATACAAATCTCCAGGGTACCCTTGCAGAGAGGCAGCCGGTGACATTGGAATCCTTCATTTTCCAGAGCAAAATCTCTGGTGGGGATTTCCATCAAAGCATTGTCAGCAAAGGCAAAGGCACCGAAGACATAGTTGTATCTCTATCTGCTGATAATGAAGCCTACAATAGTGTGTCCTGGTGGAAATCAGTGCTGGAAACGCGGTCAATAAAAGAAGATCAAGAGAGGTGTACTGTTATCAGTAGTGGGATCCCAAGTCATCAAGCCACAGCACCTGAAACTCAAGACAAACATCCTGAGCAGTATGAGTGGCCTGAGGCAGTGAGTGTGACAGGTACAACAGTGGAGCTAGTTCCTCTCATCCTGCCATCCATGTTTAGGTGGAGCTCTGAAACAGTGGTGTCCGCGCTGTTTGTGAAAGTAGAGACATTGTGGCTGGATGGTAGAGGTTATGTTGCAGTTGCACTGCTTATGGGCTTGCCTGCCCTAGCAGTGCTGTCCCTGTGGGCCTGCCTTGAGAGTGTGCAGTGGATATTTCTACTTGTCACAGTACCAGGGGGGAGGCAGAGGCAGCAATTGTGGAGATGGTGTGTGCTAGAGGTCTTGGATGCTCTGAGGGATTGTACGGACAGTGCATGGTATCAGTTTTTGCTGGTGTGTAATGTCTTCAATTACATTGCAAAAGGGGTGTGTTGGTTGATTAAGGCTGGAATCTCTGTTGTGATATTCTCAGCCTCTTTGATTCGCTCCATATGGTCTTACTCATGAGCAGGTAGCCACGTGTGCATCAGAATTTTGTTCCAAGATGGCTTTTTTAAAGTAGTTACTCCGTAGGATCTAGTGTCAGGTAGTCGCCTCGAGCCTCCGTTTCCAGTTTCGTACTTCTGCATCCTTTTTTCGATACGTTTAAGCAGCATTAAAGAATCATACAATTTCTGATGAAAATGAATTTAAGCTGATATATTTTGAAAGGTCTCCTTCTCCTGTTTGCCCTTTATGTTCGTCGCCTGATGAATTTATGCCGATTTTTTCTCTTCAATTTCTCCGGCTTGGGATAAATACATGCTCAGGAGATGTCTGTCTCTGAGAGCATGTATAATGATGAAAATTGGAGCCCGACACTGTTGAATCAACTTACTAAGGAGGCAAAAACCAAGGGCAGGTAGAAATGATACCATTACTGATTTGTATGTAAGCACTGACTTGTATGTAAAAAGATTGCCCCTGCTGGTACCTTCTGGTACCTATCATTAATGGAGGTGTACTCTCAGTCTCATTTATTGTTTAATTTATTCTTGCAGGTTTACATACTACAATCCCCAGCCCCATACAACGTCACCAGCGCTTAGACAACAAGATATGTCTCAAAGAATGGTATTGAAGGAAGCCTCATCCTCTTATTCTAGAATACGAAAGAAGAGAGACTCAGTCAGAAGTGATTGTTGCAACGTCTTCCGGCCACCACTACCAAGGACACAAGCAATTGCTATCTCAAACTGCAGTCAAACGAGGTTACATGGCTCCACAGATGCAAGATACAGGAAAGGAATATTTCCGTGTCCTTCTGGATCAGCACATGGTGCCACTCATTCTGTTGTTCCTCATGGTGGCCACTGTCGTACTCACTCCGCCCTGCTTAGTGCTGGAGGCCCTTGCTAGCTCTAAACACAGCACTGAGCTAAATTTACTCAATTTTCAGGCAGTGCACCCAAACAGTAGGGTTCGCCTAGACACAACCCTGCTCAGATCTGTGTCATCATCATCGCCATTTGAATCCCTTCAGTCATGGAAACAGATATCTAGAGCTTGGGACGACCGACAGGAGAGTCGTCATACAGATCATTTGCAGGCTCAGCACACAACTCAGTCCACACACCATCAGTCTGCTGGTGATACTACTTATTGTGATAGTATTAGGAGTGACTCAGCAGGGAATCGGAAACGGCCCCATAATTTTCCTGACGATTCTGCTTCACCCTATTATACCGGCCTCTTCTTAACTCCTCTACCTTCCAAGGAGGAGCTTGCATCATTTCTTGACCTGATCTTCCATCATATCCTGGTACCTCCAGCTTGCAGTGGACATGTAGGTGAACCCACCGCCCCATTTACTGGATTCTTGGGAGACAGGTGACAACGATTCTGGTCATCTACCAAAAAGACAGGTCGTAATGCCTTGGATCACAGCAGGTATGGTAATTGTACAGCTGACCCGGATTCCTGGCAAGCACTATGGGTCACAACCTCCATCAGAGCTGTAGAGGAGTTTCAAGACTCAGCTGCCCAGACTCTCTTACTCAAGCTCCAGAGAATTTGGTGGGTGGATCAGGTGACAAAGGGCAGGAAGTACACAAGTAAGGGGAGATCAACTGACATTTAAGGATACCAGATGAAGGTTCAAGGCGGCGTCACTATGAATAATGAGACTCTCAGAATTCACCAGGGATTCACTGCATCAGCATCAAAAATCGGCAACGGCAAGAGGGACTACAGAAACCATGCCCCTGCCGCTTCTCATCACTGTTCATCTGCCTCAGGGGTGGCTCTGCTAGCTGATGTCCAGGCTGCGGTTGCAGAATTGAACCAGCTTTCCTGCAGTAGGGCCAGGGAGATGATTCAAGATAAGACCATGGAGAGCATGAAGGGTGAACATTCAAATGCAGGTCAGGCACACAAGGCTTCAGCAGGAGATGTTACTCCAGAAGTGTTGGGCACTGTGACAGCTGAGCGCAATGCTGCTGTGGAGGATGCTGCTGCTGCTTACTATGCTGATGAGGTGGAGGATATATCCTCACCTCAGAAGCATTATAGCCTCCCTTACGTTTTGCTGTGTAGAGTCACCCTGGCTGTTCTGATGAGCTTGTACGAGCAAAAAGATCAGTTGCATGAAGCTGCCTGCCGCAAAAATGTAGACCAGGTAATGTAGATCATGTTCAAATGATGATGATGTACTTTGGTGCTTATTACTATGTTGTTGCTGTTACTATTTTGTTGCTGCTTGCACGTGCAAGCTGTTATTACTAGCGTTATCTTTTATCGATGTTTAGGAAGTCTTCACTCAGGCTTTGCATTTATCTATGCTCCTAAATTCCACAGTGCTCTCCATCTTCTACAAAATTCTTTCAATGTAGTTTAAAATATCAAATATTTTGTCAATTACTCCAGAGTTCGTATCTCACCTCTGGACTTATGATGCTCAGGTTATTGTGCCCATCCTCATGGCGTATGCTTCATCGTTGAACTGCTCAAGAGGTGCTAGAATTGCTCTAGAGTTCTTGCATATTTCCAAAGTAGGTCAACAATCTGTGTGGAGGATTTACTTCCTGTCATCTCATGGCTCTTATTTATGTTGTCATCACAGCTGTGAGCGGTAACTGCTAGCAGGTCTCAATTCAGTATTTGCATAATGACAGTAATCCTAATTCTGTATGCACTGAACCCTGTTCCATAATCTTTGTGTCTTGACTCATATCTCTATATATATAAGCAAGCTGACAAATGGGGACACCCATTTGTCAGCTTGCTTCATCCGGTGGGCTGCGCAATCCAAAAGCAACCTTAGATGCAAACTGCCTGGTAAAGAGTAGTAGTACTGCTAATAAAGATTGGTGATGTAGTGCGTGTTTTTCATGTCATCATACAGGCAATAACTTTTAAAGCGAACAAATTAGGAGGTCATTTAGGTCATTACATGAACATTGACTTGTTTTTCTAATAGAATAAGGCTAATCATCCTCATGTAATGCCTGTGGCGTCTCTTCAGTAAGCAGCTATTCACCTGTTATTATCACCCTGCCATCATCGCCAGGTTCCAAAGTTCTATGATGAACCCAAATGGGGGAGGCTGCTCCCAATGGAGGATGCAAATCATGTGTGGCCCTCCGCTAACTGCACCTCCTGGCCTCAGTACCAGGGGGTCAGCTGTGATGCCAGGTGATCATTTTAAGGCGGAAATGAGCAGCTTATAATCGCAGCAGGTCATCACCAGAAAGAGATTATTGAACACGTTGATAAATTATATGGAACATTGCATATAACCTGCATGTAGCTTTGTGCTGAAAACATTGCATAATGTTGATACTAATGTGTTCAGATAATGGAGGCAGCAGTAGTCAACGCAGCACTAAAGTAATGTATCTCAGTGTCATAATTATGGCAATCTCAAGTGTGGAACTTGTATTGTCTTTGTCATCCATTTGCAGGGCTAAGCGTCTTTCTAGAGCTGGATTACTTTTTATGCGAACGAGCGTGTTCTCCATTATGACTCAGCAGTACCTGGGGAGGCACGAACTTGTCCTCAGTTTGAGAGCTTGATAGTTCTCCGTAACCCAGTGGATCGAGTTCAGAGTCACATCCAAGAATTGTATAGGGTTTATAAAAGGTGATGCAAAGGGAAATGCTCGTCTTTCATGAAGATCCTGTCATGCAGATCTGCAGCGCCTTATCTTGTACTCAGGAGGCTGCAGGTTTATTGATTGTCTTTGCATTACTATGTCTAGACTGGCATTTCTACATCCTGGCGACTGGAACAGCCCAGATCTGTTTACATGGACAACCTGGGCCCCTGCCCCTCTGGACAATTACATGACACGGACATTACTGGGTAGACACTTTATGTGCAAGTAAGAATCACATTAATAAGGACTATTACTATAACTTATGGGCTACTGTCTGTAAGTAGTTGTTAGTTGTTAGTAGCACTTAGTCAGCAGTTCTCTGCATACTGATTCATTTCTTGTATCACTCATTTTCACATTGTTTGCCAGGGACTTTGGGGATTTGGAAGAGAGGCACTTGTCGTCGGCTGCATTAACCCTTTCCACTATGGATCATATACTGGTGCTTGGTGAGGATGCGCTCAATGACGTGGCAATGAGAGTGGGCTTGGGCTGGGCAAAAACTCTGAGGAGCAAGCACTTTAGATGGTGAGCAATATCAGGGCCTTTTCTCAAAACAGTTGCAAGCCAATTACCGCCTTACTTCATCCTTTCACCATTGTAATCACCAGTACTTTGTATATGTAGGGAATCAGTGGTTTTGTTAGTGATGAATTCTCATTACTGAGAATGTGTTCAGTAAAATCATGTAGCTGAACACTGTGTAGCTTATAACCAGTACCTGAAAAATGATAAGATGGTACCCCTAAACTGTTTCTAACATTGGATTAGAAATGCAACATTTGTGTGGAAGGTCTATGGACCAAAATTTTAAGGATAGGTACCGTTACAAGGGGAAGGACCCAATGTCATGGATTCAGTTGATCTGTCGCCTACCTCTTATGACTATAATCTTTAAAAAATTATTGATGCCTTGATATAGATAAGATTAGTTTTACAGCAATGCTGTCTCCCTTGTTACTCATCTATTATTACATTGTAACTGATGTTTAATTGCTGTTGTACTCAACTGCTGGTCAAATTTACGTACTAGTTATCATTATGTACATTATGTAGGAGACCAACTACATGGATGGCCTTCTTCATGTGCTAGGAGGACTTCTTCTCAGGCTTGATGCTGCATTCCACACTTCAGGCGAGCCCTAATACCTTAAGAGCGTTTGAAACACTTTGAACTAGTTAGGACGACGTTCCAACATGTGCAACAATGGTTGAGCTACTGTGTACATCATTCCTTAACATGCAGTGGCCCTGGTTTCAAGCCGTGTGGATGTCTCTTGTTCCCAGCCGCAGGGCTCCAGAGAGCAGTCAACACCTCAAGTCATACGCTCTGGCAGTAGAGATGGGACCGCCAGCAGTGTGTTAAATGACACAGACTCATCAACCTTATGTCTTAGAAGTAGCAGCAAGACTTTAGAGAGAGTGGCAGCTGCTGGAGCATTAGGTACAGTTTTGACAGATGGGCCAGCACCTATACTGAGGAACTCATCTCATTCTTCAACAGCATCACTCAATGCTACCAGCAGCAGGGCGTTACTTGTATCATCTACCATAGAGAGTGCAGCTTCTACTACATCGGCTATAGTTAGAGAGTCCATATGCTTCGAGGTGAAGAAGAGGTTCATAAAAGTCTTGAGGAGGCACTGCACGAGACAGGGTATCAATTAGGCAATGGGAGGGCATCCTTTCACGCAGAAGCTGCACAGCAGGTGTGCTGATTTGAATGAGGGACTATGTTAGGATGAGTCATGAAATATTCCAGAAATTATGACTTCTATTTTGCGTTCTGTAGTTTATAAGACAGTATGCAAATATGTTCAACAGTAAGGCCATGTTTTCAATGGAAGATTTTAGCACATTCTGTTACAGCAATTTCTTGCATAATCTTTGCTAACTAGCAGGATGTGAAGGCCACTCTCTCTTGGGGTTATGCAAACATCGATGACCTCAGGGCGAGGAAGCTGTACATGGATCCTGATTTCCTACCTTTCAGACTTCTTGAAACGATTTTAATGCTGAAAAACTTTCAGTCCATGAAGAGAGCATCTAACCGGACCCTCCGAGACCATATGTATTACCATGAGTATGGTCCTCACCTCTCAGGATGGGACAGCTCTCAGCATGATCGATTATTGAATGCACTTCATCAGTGTAATGTTAATGTCACAGGCATATCATATAATGGTACGGAACTCATGGCTGAAAATGAGACAGGAATTAGGGCTGACACGAGTGCTAGAAGGCCAAAAGGCAGTGAGGATGAACTCTATCTAAGAGATTGGGAGTTTCAGCTTGTATTTAGGTTACCTCTGTACCTAGGGTTGATGCAGAGGTATTAGCAATGTTAAGTACGATTGCAGTGATACTCAAGAGTAGCGCGTACAGTCCTTAAGATAGTTACGATGAGGACTACTCATGTTGTCACCCCGAATTATCCTGATGTATAAAATATATTGGAGGAGCTTTGTCACTGCATAAGAGTACATATTCTGATCATATTACAAGTACAAGGAAGCAGATTCAAATGTTCATGCTCAGTGAAACAGCAGCAGGAAAACAGTGATGATTTTTTAGTACCATAGTCACTACCAGTAGTAGAGTCATTACCAATGCAGCGCTCTAAATATTACAATGACAACTTTCTAAACCTACCCAGGCTAAGTCTATAATGTAACCCTGCTTGACATCAAGCTCAAGCAGGGACATGCGTGGGACTGCATGGATCTTATCGTCGATTTAAATGTAGAGGCGGCGCAGCATAGGTAAACATTGTTGATAAGGCACACATTTTATGAGCGTTGTGACGAACTCGTCAATTCAAGCAAGTAACCATAGTAAAAGATGGGGTTCATTTGACCAGGGCTCTTCCATTCGATACATATTGTCACTTTAATCTGTGTACAACTACGACGCTACAGAATTGAGCAGAATCCCTTCCGATAACATAAGGCCAGCAGGGTATATGCGACAACCTGCACGTTACCTAAAGATAATTCATCAGGCCCAGCAGATGACAGTCCCTCACTTTTTTGTCAACACAGATTTGATTGTTGAGACATGGCCACTTCACTGTATGCAGCCATGATCATATTGAATAAGGGTGTGTTCACTGCAGACAGAGTCTCGTCATCGCCCTCCCTCAAGGGGGGCTCCAGCTCCGTCCATTGGCGCTGTAGCAATAAAGGCACTGCTGGGGATGAGGCACATGCTACAGCCATGTCTGACCTGCCTGATACCTTATTCCTGGCAGGTGACCAGCAGAAAGAAGGGGAGCTTTTCTTCACTGATGCTGGACTAGTGTTTTTTTTTGGCTGCAGTTGAAATATTGATTCAGGTTCCTTCATCATATCTGTCAATAGTCCCCTTTCAGACGTGAAGGAGGAGATGCATGGTGGTGGAGAGGGTGAATATAACAAAGAAGATTGAGGCCATCCTATTTGAGTAGATGGCTCAGAATGACTCATGCATTGATGATGCTCCCCCCCTGCTAGGGCCTTAGTAGGGAGTTGTGCTGCATGGCCTAGCTGTAACTCAGCGGCACTCAATATATCATGGCCACATTGAGGGGGGCACAGCATCTGCGCCAAAGCTGGTGTTTGTTGCTCCGTCCTCTCTTGCCTACAACACTTGCTCTGACCAGGCAAATCTAGTAATCGGGGTCTGCATTTTGAAGGTACATGAAACAATCCTGCTATATTTGTTTGTTCCATAACACTGCACTCATCAGTCAAAGTGATGTTGAATGAATCTGTTTTGTGCTGTTTGATGTTCAAGGGCTGTTTCCTTCCAGTGCATTTAGAGCATTTCACCTTTTGCCTCTTCAGCGGTCGAGTACATTTTGCTGGTTGTGGTGATGAAGACAAAGCTAGCAGTACCTCGGCTGCCGCCTCAACATCCATCAAGTGACAGAAGGCGTTCTGCTGCTGCTGGCCCTCATTGGCAGCAGCAACTAATAAAGTGGATGCAAGGGGTGGCGACGGGTATGGTAGTGTGTGCTGCAGCTGAAGATCTTCAGGATGTTCAGAAGTTCTATGAGTTGAGTCCTGCTGAGAATAAGACTCATAAGGATATGGTGAGGCCGCAGTTCTATCAAGTAGAGCCGGACATATAGATGATGGATTATTATTTCCAACAGCAGTCGCAGTAATCCCTTTAGATGAACTGATTTCTGCTAGTTTGCAGAATGACTTCAAGGGAGGTTCCATCCCTCCAGCATAGACGTCAACCTCAACACAAGGTCTCCTTTTTTCATCTCTATTATCATCACAGGTCAACACCTGTGTTCCTGCTCTCTCATCACTAGTACTGCATCCTTGTAGTAGCAGCCCGCTGCCAGTGCCAGGACTCCAGAAACCCAATGAGTGTTGCATGCATGATGACCCACCACCATGCATGCATGATGAACCACCAGCAGCAACGGTATAATCACATGCCTGATCAACCCTGATAAGAGGGGATGCAGGAAGTTGTATCTGTTGCTCTTCATGACTTAGTCTGTCATGCTGCTCATCAGCATCTTGTGTACATGATAAAGGCAAAGCATCAGCTTGCTTTAATTTAGAGGTTGGTATCATCTGTGCTATTTCTTGAGAGTAAAGATGCAGCATTATTGGCACTGGTCTGCAGGCAAGCATAGCGGGCACACAGTTTATACTCTGATCAAGAGTGTTGTCGCATGCAGTGTTGTGCTGGATAGAGGCTTGCTGATTACATGCTGACAGAACATCAGGGAATAGCGCATGATATGTTTGGGACTCCTGCTGCCACTGTTGAGGTTGCTTGACTGTTAATGGTCGTCTTAATAAGGGACAGGACTCATCTTGATGACAGGTACTGCCAGGCAGTGCTGCTACAGCTTCCTTCTCCCATTCTGGTGAATTTAGAATCTGGTTAACAAAGCCTTCATCATGAATAATGTGATTTTGAGCAATGCAGTGATGAGTGGTTGGCTGCTGGCAGCTTCTGCTTGCAAAGAATGGCGGTGGAGGCATCATGCTACAGCTGATGACCGGTTGACTTGAGGACTGGTTAAGATGTTGCGCGTAATTCTCATCAAGGGGCTTGAGAGAGTGACTGGAGGACTGGTTAAGATGTTGCGCGCAATCCTCACTATCCTCACCATGAGGCAAGAGAGAGTGACTAAAGGACTGGTTAAGATGTTGCGCGAAATCCTCGTCAAGGGGCCTGAGAGGGTGACCCACCTTGTCTGGCCATAAGAAAAGCTGGCGCTTACCAGAATGTGCACTCATCAAAAAGCAGCCTGTTGGTAACACTGAGCTAACAGAATCCTTTACAACAGAGTCATTATTGCTGACTCTCTCAATCAAGGTCCCAGCAGCAGAAGCATGATGATGATGATGATGATGTTTAGCTCCTGAACCTTGATGAACAACAGCAGGATTACAGCTTGCTGGGGTAAGCTTGAGGTGCTCTGGTTCCCTACCTCTCACACCCTGAACTTCTGATGCATATGTGTGTCCATCATGACCTTGTGCTACAACCCTTAACAAACAGTTCCTGAAGTATGCCAAGAAGACATCTCTGTCGCTGCCTTCCCCCCCAGCGCTGCTATCCACCACACAGTCACCAGATTGTGTACTGCACTGTCTTCTCATGACAGGTTGATCTTCAGAGCCACCAGCAAGCCCTTGTTGAACACGTGCAGTACTAACTGTAGTCGCTTGAGAGCTTGGCCTGCTGGTTATGCTGTTTGATGGATAAAAGCTGGACAACGCCACACCGCCAAGGTGTTCAGATTTAGTTCCAACAGCAGAGGCAGAAGTCACTTGCTTTTTAAGCGGATGAAGCTTGCGGTACTGGGCAGCTGTTTGTCTGCTGAACTTGCGCAAGATGTCAACCACATATTCCTGCGCATTGTTTAGAGGACACTAGTGTAGTTTGTTTTGAGAGATCATAAGGACAAAAGCTGTTAGACAAGCACAGTAAGGACAATGTCATGTATTGCGGAGAGAAGCAGTAATTACTGTATGTGGCTGGACTGACACAGTATGAGAGAAATCAGCACGATTAATTCCATGTGAGTTGTAGGGTTTACTGATGAGCTTACAAGCGTCTGAGTCTCGATGAAAGGCATGATCTCAACATACAGGCCCCTTTCATAGTTCAGCACGCTTCGCCCACACTTGAGCGCCACAATGTCATGAGCCTTAGCTGCGCAAGTCTCACTCTGAAAGGCATCATGTGTGCAAAAGTGTACTGTGATGTGTGAACATGTCTTATGGCTGATACAAGACTGTGAAAAGTAGTCAGAAGATAATATATGTCAGCAGATGCTTGGAAATGATGCTCTGTCCAACTTAGGATGATGGGTTGATGGACAGTAGCTCAACTTTTTCCTCTTAAAAAGACTCTTGGATGCAAGGGTTTTGTTTCTTAACACTACATATCAATTGATTACTGTGTGCTGCTAAGCAAGATATGCATCTATACATTACATGCATCGGGTAGTGCAGCACTTGACATGACTCCTCACATCAAAACCTCCGAGATATATTTGCCTCCTCTCCTGCCAGATGTGAGCCTCAAAGCGCTGAGTGCGCCTGTGCATTGTCACTCCTCTCAGCTTAACATTGCTGGATGGGATCTCAGTCAAGACAGAAGGCATAATAGTGTGAAGCTGTCCAATCAAGGAGGAGGGAGCAGGCTGCAAGGTGTCTTGAAGCAGATGCAACGCAGGTCCACAAACTGCAGTTTGATCCATAATTCTCTGGATTAAAGAAAATAAAAATGGGTCCTGCAGATAACAAGCAGGAAAACAGGTTCCACGGCATGCCATTCAGGCAAGGAAAAGAGCCGAGGCCCACAGTCATAAAAGTTAAGAGGAAGTTAATATTATTTAAATGATACAAATACTGCATCAAAGAGACGTTGACGGCTTACGCTCAGGCCTATTTGTTCTGTGTGTTTTAAGCTACTTGTCGAGCGCATTACTTGTATGATGCTGTCACAAGTCTGGACACCTGCAAAGAAGAACGTGGACTTATTTGAACAATGTAGGCGCGCAAACATGTAACTGCAATTTTGAAAGTAGCAGGACGTGATCACTGGGATCTCGATCCTAATGATGAAATTCACTATGACACGCTAAGCAAAGATTTATCGTCTTTATCACACTCAATCCTTACTGAGCAGTCTCGGAAATGATTTTTCAGGACTTTAGGAGAAACTTGCAATTCGTCACAGTTAAGTAGGTATTCAAGCTGGAAACGTTGTCATCAGTGACCCAAAACATTGTATATTCGTCCTATATTCCCCGCCGAACTTTGTCTTGTTGCGTGTGCAAATCCATTACTGCGGCTAACTTCTTGTTCTTACATCAAATTTTCAGGTTCCTGATTACCATACTCGATAAATTATAGAAAGTATGGGGCCAACTCAGTGTGGAGTCTTATTTTCCTTCCAAGTGTCAGTGATCTTTATTTGATGTCCGAGTCAAATATTACTTTTTGGAGGCACTCTGTCATGGGAGATGCAATTATGGAAAGAATGAAATATCAGTAGAAAGCACGAATGCCTTGGCATGAAAACCATAGGAAAAATATCTGCACAAAGGATCACTAGGCATTAAAACTTACCATCGCTCAGTTTGGATATTTTCAATTTAGTAATCACAGTTATTGTGTGAAGGAGTTCTGAGCAATGCGTATTTTTTATTTGAATGCATTGTCTAAGAAGATCAAACATAATGACCACTGAGATGTCATAACTGAGGGATTTTTCAGCCCTCTACAAGATCACTGGCTGAATTTCCTCTTATCTGTGAAAGTAAATGCTTGACCACGACAAGAAGATCAGATAATGTATCCAGACGGTCAGCCTCAGGATTCACAATCAAACTCTGCTGCGTCTGCATGGTTTGTAGAGTTCCCAATATGACCTTCAATGAAGATGTCTGCACAGGAGAAGAGAGTAGAAGGGATGGAAACTAATAACAGATGTACTCGTCACCGATAAACGTAACATTTATTTGTGACATTTTCCGCCTAATGAAGTGGGGCACCTGTACTGAAAGCTGCAAGCAACATCTCAACATGATAGCTCTGTAATCCTCACTGGAGGATCCATTTTTACTGTAACTCATTTTTATTTGGATTCAAGAGCTACCGCCTGAAGTAAAATAGAGGTAGTGCATGGAAGTCCTAACTCATATTCAGATACGTAATGCAACCCCTGTCAGTGATCCTAAACTCACCTGGATCCAGCTATTCAACAATAAAAGGATAAGCAGAAAGACAGCTGAAGCATGTAGCAAAAGCAATACATTTGACATGGTAGGCAGCCTGCTGAGGTGTTGGGACTTAGTGCCTGTGGCTGAGCCTGCAGCAGCAAGAGTATCAGGGGTCTGTGTTGGAGCAGCTCCTTCCTCCGCCACAGAAAAGGGTGAGTCACCACGACGCCCGTCAGGCGTTGTAGTTATGACCCCAGCTGGATCATCCTTCCGTTTCTTGTTGACTACAGCTGTCATCACTGGAGGGCCTAACTCCTTTACTAGCTCACCCACCTAATATGAGTTTGTTAAATCAGCGATTATCATTGTAGGGAAAAACAGGAACTCCTGCTTCTCATGCAATAAGGCCTTGGAAACAATGGCATCTATAAATCCCTCTGCAGCAAGGATTCAGCTAGGAATCTAACATAATATGCCTACTGCTGCCACCATCTCACCAGATCCAACCACAGTTTTTTGGTGCTGCTGATAGCACCTCCCTCTATGGCGCCCTTGAGAAAGCCAGCGCTCTTAATCCACTCAATCTTAAAATTCCAGGAAAGGATATGAGAATCAAAAATATTTAGCCTCTGAACCGTAGTAGTTTCTGTCATGGACCTGGTTGTCTTGACATAGGTACAGGACCAGGCACATAAGACAGAGGGCCAACTAAAAGCAGGTTCTTAATCAATGCTGACCATTATGACCCACTTGGAAAGATGCACTTATTTTGGTTCCAGATGAGCCGTGAGGAGCTCCTGTGACCAGAATCGTCATGTAGAAGCAGTCACACTTGGGACCATCAGTGGAAACCTTTTTCTCAAACACGAAGCCACCTGGCTCGCGAGCAATCATCTGAAAAAATTGAACAATGGAGGCAGGTAGCGCTCACTGAATCACACCAAGCGTCTTGAGTCAGCATGCTCTTCTGTACACCTATATTAGTGATTTCTCTTGGCTGACCAATCATTGTTACATTTAAATTGTTTTACTCCATCTAATTGATATACTGGACACAATGATATGGGAGATCCTTGAGGTCACCCATATCATCAGGTCACTCACCCACTGGGTTTCTGTTACATTGCACTGTTTAGGGGCCATGGGAACAGGGATCTGAAGTGGCCGAATGTATGTCATAGACCTGGACTTTACATCTTTGTACCTGTTAAGATTGGGAGGGGATGCTATGGTAGAAACTTGATGAAAGAGGAAAATATGAAAACTTGATGTGTCCTCGATGTGAATTCTGAGGAGTGCTCTATCCAACACACAGTCTACACATCTGACTGGGATGGGAGTACGTAAGACTTCATAGCAAACAATGTTTCTCACCCAGTAGAGGCACTCTTGTTGGGATCAGGAGCCCAGTCACCCAGCTTCACATCTCTAAGGCCCTTTGGAAAAGAAAGTACCCTTGTTATAAGCTTCATTACGCTGGTAAATGATTTGAAACTAGCTCAATATCTATCAGCTACTATAGGATTTAAGGAAGCCTTTACGTATGGTCTATACTCACCTCTTTAACAACCATCCTTGTTCGGAAAGATGATTCAGCAGAAAAACACTTATCAAAAACCTCATCGGGCTTTCCAGCGACGAGCACTTCGATGACTAAATTGCTCCTGACAGACATTGAAAATCCTTCAAAGATTACGACGGCAAGGAACTGAAACAAATACCCTGTATTCAGGAGCAGTGCAGAGGGTAAACATACCCATTCTACACAGTAGCTGCACAAAGGAATAACGTGCCACTCAAGCAATTACAGTTGCTAACACTAACATATCAAGTAACAAAGGGATAGACTAAGGTTACAAAGCTACAAAAGACAATCACATTATTGCCTGCAACTTACAGGTTGGGAGGTAGTTTGATAGGCTCCACCACTCCATCGTTGGCAGCACTCAGGCCACCTTCGTTAAGTGTACCGCTGTCCTGCTCTGTCACATAATCAGCATGCATGGCCCCACCACCTGCAGGCTCATCCAGTGACTGGCCCTGAATATATTGATTTTAAAGCAAAATTACACCAGTTTAATTTCATATATTTCAACATGAGCTGAAACTATAGATGAACAAAGGTCCACCTGAAGCACATGAATTATTGCACATGAGCATCCTTCAGTGAAATTTGCAAATACTTCAGAGACACATAAAAAGGAAACGTCTTGTAGACGTCCACAATGTTAGTTAGTTCAATGTCAAGTATGGCCTGAGCTGTTGAATAATGCAGATACCAGAATGGTGGTCACCTGTTGCGTTTTGTTTGGGCCCAAGTGCATCCAGCATACTAGTTCAGGTGAACTTGTTATGACTGCAGTGTAGCTCTCCATACTTCGCCTGGATAAAATTAAAAGTAGCTACATCAACACATGATATCAAGCAGTGTCACATGCAGTGTGTAGACGGCTTGCCTTGATGTACATAGGATTTCAAGTGTGGGATCAAAATGTGCAAAACATATGTCATTGATAGTCAGCTGTTGTGTCTAACAGCTCTTTACTCAGTTTGCATATATGGAGGTTGATGTCTTCAGCCTGAGGATTTCTAGCCAGCTGCTATTCAAGCTGATCATTTCAAAAGCTGTATGACCTGACAAGGATACTTAATTATGTCCATCTTGCTTGACCTCCCTTAGAGTCACTCACTTGTACAAATATCTGCCTTTCTCCCCTCTCAAAAGGTTCCTTGCAAGTGCAAGCCCTGTCAAGCACGGGGCACTCTTTTCAGCCTGAGGGATGTCTGACAGCTTTGATCCTGTAAATCAAATCAAATAAGAACTGCATTATTGACACAGAAAGTCCACACAGAACCTGAAGTCTATTTTTACATCTACCGAACGAAGGAATCTTCATATCTCCAATCACAGACAACCTAAATTGTCGCTGTCGGTAGTGCTCACGCTAAAAGCAGGGGATCTCCTAATTTTGGGATTTGAGGGAGATGGAGAAAGTCTCCAAGGCCTCTGATGCAAGAAGCTGCAAAAGACATTATTAACCAGATTGGAAGCCAGTTCGGAAGACAATTTACCAGGAGCTGTGAGAGCATTATGTCCCTTACCACCTCTGGCACCTGAGATCGGAAAAGTGCTGCTCTTCTCAGGCATCAACTCTCCTGGCTCATGGATAGAGCTGCGGCGGGATGAAGCTTTTTCCTTGATTCCAGGTGGCTTTTGTACAGATGACTGAATCAAGTCTGGAATAGATTGACTGATGTGCACCCTCCCAGATGAAATGGTTGGGAGAGCAGCATTCGCAGATGTTGTAGCAAGTGGCTGGATTTGGACTCCAGGGTCAGCAGAAAACTGAGAACTAACACTTCCTGAATAATGTGATGATGAGTTGGTTACTGAGTCCTGAATTCCGGCAAGCTGTTTCAAAAATGTGTCCACATTTTCCTTGCATCTGTATAGAAAGTAAGGAGAAAATATCAACGTTTAACGTGACATTCAACAGGTTCAAAAAAGCACGTGATGAAGAAAGGATAATTGAAAAAAGCATAGTAGGGCCTTACATTGCACTCTTCACCCGCTTGTCACTCGTCATCTCTGCCACTTCACAACAGGAGTATAATGTTTTAATATGTGGTTACATGCATAGGTCATTAAAGTAAAATTACTTATATTATTATGTAAAATGTAAGTTTCAACAAGCAGCCGAGTGAAGAGAAGACATATGTGCAAGAAGCGAAGATGACAGCACTTACAAGGTATTTCATCCTCAAATGAATATTCATCCTCTTCAAGCAAAGGGATGTCCCAAACTGGCACCTGCAAGCAAGGAAGTAAACTTAGCAGGAAGCAAGCGATGGACAACGCATTTATCCACGAGTCATCAGAGCTAAATGAACTGACCTGAGTCTTTGCCAGAACATCTTTCCCATGCATCAGATATATTTTGAAATCCCCTACCTATATTGAACAATAGAACACGAAGACATAAAAAAGAAAGCAGATCAACATGAGCTAGTAATATGTCATGACATGTCAAGTCAGATGTGCAACTGATAACTGCAACTGCACAGTAATATACGTAGTATATTCTTTCTCTGATTGCAAAGTCCATCATTGACAGGTCTTCACCTGTTTCATTTGTTTGAGTAAGAATGAAAGCTCTGGAATCAGTGCACATACCAGTTTGTCAGGTTATAAGATGGATATGACATTACAAGCCATACAGTTGAGATTGTAGAGTTGAAAATGACTTACCTCATCTCGATCTTTCCTGCTAAGTTTCTTCAGAGGTGTATCAAAGCAGCTATCAAGTGGAAAAGCGATCACCTTTGAGAAAACATAGCAGTGTATTAAGCCTATCCTTCACATAGCAGTGTATTAAGCCTATCCTTCACATAGCAGTGTATTAAGCCTATCCTTCACATAGCAGTGTATTAAGCCTATCCTTCACATAGCAGTGTATTAAGCCTATCCTTCACATAGTCACATTAGACATCAGTAAATATGTAAATGATCTTAGGAGGTGTCCTAAAAATGACATGAAAATGGTGTAAATCTAATTAAAATATCAAGATGTTCTAATAAGGAGCATTCCAAACTCATCAACATCTTCTTTATATTCGTATATAATTACCTCAGATTCAAAACTGCAAGTAAGGACTCGCGTTGCTGCACCCTCATTAGTCAGTTGCGTGTCTTTCACACGAACAGGCTTCTTTATACTTATGCTCCCCATCCTATGATGAGTAATTGCCAATGGGTATTTAGAGGGCAGCAGTAATCAAATGCATCAGCATACTTATGCTCCCCATCCTATGATGAGTCATTGCCAATGGGTATTTAGAGGGCAGCAGTAATCAAATGCATCAGCACAAACTGGGCTTTAGTTAAAGGACAATTTAAAAGTTATCTGGCCGCTCAAGCAAGAGATTTAAGCGACAAGAACTGGCATACGAACCACAATGTGTGTCAGGAGTACTAAGCAGGGCTTGCTCTGTACCTTGCAGTGCTCCTGACACACATTGTGGTTCACATATGACTTACCTCAATTCTACAGCCAGCTTATCCAATGAAGATGAAATATCCTCATCACAGTCCATGTTGATCTTGAGAAGCTTTAATTCCTTGAGGTTAGTATATAAGCTGTAACCCTTCATCAGATTCTGTGAAGCAGGTAATTAAGTCGTGTAAAGATAAGTGCTTGTAGTAAGGCTCAGAATGATAAGCAGGGACAACAACAACAATTGAACATACCACAAAGCAGGAGGTCTACAGGAAAAACAACTCTCGTAGCAAACCTTGTGTGTGAGAGGATCTAACAAGTTGGAGGGGTCCTCACTCCAGCTCACCTAAAATGAAGAAATACTTCTTGAAGATTTGATCCAGGCAGCATGTTATTCACAACACAAAATACTGGCACATGACCGCCTACAGGCAACATGTTGATACAAACATACATGTACATTCAAGACAAACAAAACAAATGATTTTATTTGGAGCAACACAACAAAAGATAACCAAAGCAAGGACCTGCCATTACTAAAACCATTTTAGCTAGTCAAATTTAAACCCCAAACACAAGCATATATGATTTACTTTCGCCACTTACAGTCTCATAAAACGAGCGAGGGATCACTGCAACAATGAGCAGCAGCTCCCCAGAGACCTTGTCAGTGGGCCTTCTTCTTGTCAATTTGTACCTGCAGCTTGCTCATCAGGGGAGCCTATTAGAAGACTTTTACAGAAACGAGAAGGCCAGATGTGGCACATGTAAGTAGCAGAAGTATGTAGGAAAATATTCTGAACTGCAAATCATGAGTTCTAGATATGTTAACTGTTTGCGAGAATAAATAAGCAGAAGGAATACATGCCAACTGCGCAAGCTCTAGATATCACACAGAAGATAAGTAACAGCAGTTGTTTACTAACCCACCACCGCGGAATAGGTTCCATGATATCCTCTGTGGGCCCAAGAAGATGACCCAAGGTCGTCAGCACCTGTAAGAGGGCATGACCACTTCATTCTTCAGTCAATTAGCTTCTTGCTTCCAAAAAGCATTATTACAACAACTAAAAAAGATACAAGCAATGGCAAAGTTCAGAAGGCATAAGTGGGTTAAGCAGTAGAACAACTAAGCGCAAATCATATATACAGGAAACCGTCACACTACGATGTACATGTATGATTCATTACAATGCAAAGTGAGCATGCAGGCTTTATACCTGGCCTGCAAAGTAGTCCAAAATGTTAATGCGCCCAACATTTGTTGCTGTGACGCTTACACATATACGAGTATCAGGGGTTAAGCCTGCTAGGGGGTAGAAGAAGCTGCAAGCAGCAGAGAAGGCAGAAACAAGTTAAAAATGTTTAGATAACACCTACATGTACCAGACTTGCTAAACGGGGACACAGTGTTAGGCAACATCATTATTTCATATCCTAGTAAAGGGATCTCTCAACCTTATCTAACAGTTCATAATTGACTAAGGGTTTGACCTAGAACTGTACAGTGTTCAGGCAGGAGACCCTGTCCTTGCCCTAATTTAAGAAAACAGGTGATGATGAAATCGATACTTGTTACTCCATAAGGATAAGAGCTGGCAAGCCCTAACATCCTCCAAAACAATAGCAATAAGTGAAAGATATGTTTGTTGCGTAATGTACGCGTCAAAGCATTTTAGCATGCCATGACAACGGCCAAGTTATTACATCTTACTTTTGAGCCCATAAAGGACTTCTGTTGCGGTGGCAAAGCCTCGTCTCCGACTCCTCTAGCATGTCAACCTCAGGGTCACCAATTTTCACTTTAACAAACCTTGTGGAAATACAAATCATGCAGAGATGGGAACACAGCAGGTCACTAAATGCTATGATTTGTGATGTCTTTATAGAATTATAAGCTGGAAAGCCAACATTCTTTGAACCAAGTCTTCAAGGATTTTTTCCCAAGGGCAGGATATTGACATCCTTACTAGCTATTCCTAAAATCCTCACGTTGAAGAGCTGTTGCAAGAATGATCTACCGCCATGAGGCCTTTCCCTTCACGAACTGAGATGCATAGGTAGTTCGAGTCGTCAAAAGTCCACCAGTGACCAGCTTCGCTTGTATCACGTACTCTTGTCTCATCTGAAAACACTGACACAACGTTTTCCAGCCGCTCTGCACCATTTATTCCTGTGCTGAGTGGTTGTACGTCTACATCAAGAGTACCCTGATTCTTAAATACATGCTTGAAAGGGGTAGATCGACTGAGCCCCTTCAAATCCTCGTCTCTATCGCCTGCTGTTGATGTCTCTGCTTGTGCTGTGTCACCAGTGTCGCCATCAAGCGTGACACGTGCGAAGCTGGGAACAGATGATATAACTATAAACGCAAAACAAGTTTCAAGTTTCAAGTAATGTCACTTAGCTGACTTGATATTCACGTACTTGGAGGGGCACGAAAGTCATCATTGCTCTCGAAAATTAGCTTATCTCTGACTTGCGTTATGCTCTGACCAATTCCAGACCCAATCCCATCAATTGTGTTCGCAACCTTGTTGAGATTCTTTTTGAGTGCCTTCATTGAAATTCTATCTGAGCATTGCAAAAATGAGATCTCCAATTACTTCAATAATAAGAATAAAAATGATGATAGAACGTCGAAGAGTAGCTTTACGTAGAGGACAAAAGAACTCTGCCTTACCGTTAAAATATTACGACAGGAAGGGATTTTGTAATAATAATAATAATAAAACGTCGAAGCGTAGCTGGGCGTAGAGGGCGGAAGAACTCTGCCTCACCGTGCAAAAGTATGAAGAAAGCTAGGGAGGATGATCCAAAAGAATGTGAGGGGAAAAGGAGTGTTCAAGTTTACGACGGGTACGAAGGATGCAGGAGAAAGATAAAATGGAGTGATGAGTCAGAGAGCGGTATAGCCGATGAGCAGCCGGGATGGAGATGCCTAAGAGATGTAAAGTTGTTGGGAGAGGATAAAATAAAGTACCACTGACACCAAGGAGAAGAAGATGTACGGTAGGGGAGCTGGAAGGGAATGGAATAGGAGGAATAGGGGTAAAGTGCGATGGAGAAGAATTAGGAGGTAGGGGGGGAGGTGGAAAAGTGGAAAGAGAGGGTAAAGAAACCGGGTTTAAATAAATAAAGGGCTATCTGCTTAAGCACCTATTTGTGGCTGAAATGGTTGAGATTCAAGAGAGCAAAACCGCTCCCAAACCCGCAGGTATTGCCCATGCATGAAACAAATGTTCTCTATTGCTGTAAAATTGGCTCCATGATGAACAAGCAACTTAACAATATCTCTGTTTCCAGACCTGCATGATGCCTATGATTAAGACCACCAGAACCTCATATCTGCGAATAGATGCTGCCTAATATAAAGATTGCCTAAACCGCTCACACTTAATACAGCTTATGAAAATTAAGAGGAAAAGAGCTCTTGGTGAATGTTATTCACAACCTCTATCTATCATTGAGGCACCACAAGGCAAAAAGCCATGATAGACATTATGATTCACACAAGTTATGGTGACAGCAACTGCAAGAACACCTCGAAATGATCCAAAATCAAGCACTCTAGTGGCATCTCTTCTTGCATGAGCGCCACCACACCAGCTTTGCGCATGCGCTCAAACTCCACTTGCAGCTGGGCATTTGTGTTGACGTGTTGTTCTCCTACAGAAGGAGGGTCACAAGAATTAGCGACAGCATGTTTTAAAGGTGGCCAGTATATGCACATCCTTCAAAAGCGAACTTATGTTGATTCCAGTACTCACTGTTTCGATCCGCGTAAGCAGAATCCAGGTCAGCTCCAAAGACTTCTGCAGTCATGAGAGACCCAGCTGCTACCAATGCAGCCTCTACATCCAATGCTTGCTGCTTGTTTCGGTACAAGGATTGCAGAGTGCCCTTATTCTGAATATCACTTGGAGTGATAGCAGGCTTGATGAGCCTAGCAGAGTATTTCGAAATGAGGCTGCGTAATTTGCTGTCATACAAGCCCTGGATAAGGTTTCGGTGGTGTTTATGATCTTGAAGCAGACTATCCAGCTTAACAGAAAAATTCAAGATGGCTCCCCTTTGGATCAAGTCATCATCTGCTAGCTGCACCTCAGGATGCTTTGAAGACTCTTGGTAGCTGAAAAACTTAACAAAAAGTCCGGTCTCCTCCTCCAGCTTATACTTTCCCAACGCTTTGGCTGCCAACCCAGTACATGGCGCATCCACCTTGTGCTGGGTCATGCGATCTTGGATGAGACGAAGGTTGACGTTCATCCTACACAATTTCCAGATTTTATCTTTAAGTTCCTAAATGTAAATCATGTCCACCAGCAAGCCCCATGCACAATACGCTTGATAGTCACCTATAGAACCATGTTGCCTACCTGCTCTTGGTCAAAGCAACAAAATGCACCGAACTTGGTTATTTGCTGCTATGTCCAAACAGGGGGGCATTAAGATAGAGTTGAGCCGAACGTCATCACCTAACACTCTCTAGCTTGGACTGCCCTACTCTTGCAAGGCATAATGGCACATTCAAGGGGGTTCCCCTCACCTCTCGCACTCTCTAGAAACTTTGTTTCTCTGCAAGCACGCGTGCCACGTTAGCGAATGCCTGCACAACATAATAAGGCTTAAAAATTGCTTGGCGTGCACAACATCATGGGACCTTCTACACTCCTTCCAAGATCCCTTTACTTTCTGTTCCTAATAGCCTTCTTCCCCTCCAAGCAAGTGCAGAATAAAGAGCTTCCGCCTATCGTATGTGTCCCCTAAAAAAGCGCCACCAGGTCTGCTCCAGAACACACGGTGACACGGGTATTACAGTCTCGACGGTTCTCGTTCTACCGCTCCTTCAAAGGGTGCTAGCGGCAGGTACAGGCTCCGAAATTTTGTGAGGCAATCGATTGGTCAAGGGTTTTCGCGAGAACCACAAGAGGCATTTTGGTCCAGGCACAAGTGGCTTTGGTCTAGGCAGTGCTGGGTTTGCTGCGCCAGTCGAAGGTTCGCAAAGCAGTTGGGAAAAGTGTGAACGTTTAAAGAGGTCCAGCTTGCAGCGATATCGATTCTTTGCGTGGATTTGAGCTGTGGTGGGCTTCAGGAGAGGTCTTGCAGGAGGCGAGGCTGTGGAAGGATACAGCGTGCATGTTATTGAACATCATGATGGGCAAACCGAGCTCATTCCTTCTTGTGTGATATTCAGTGAGCGTAACAGCAGCCTGATTGTCCTTCATTGCGTTAGAAAAAGCGAACCTTCCAGTGAGCAAGGTGGGTGCTGCTGGTTCATTGCTTTCGCATGCATCGATAAAAAGGACCATTCAAATGAGGTCTGCGCTGCGCAGGAGCTTCTGTCACAAGCGGGGTATTTGTCAGTTCACGACCACCACATTTTGAGGTGAGTCATTCCGGCATGGGGAGGGCTGTGTGGGTGCATGGGGAGCTGAGCGGGTGCATGGGGCTGTCCAGGTGCATTTAATGCGTTTGATTCATTATAACAAAATATTAATGCTAATTACATTATGTTTTCTGGAGCAGAAATGAACCCCATTGTGGCTCTGAATGCTAAGCAAGCTGCGAAACGAGCTGATCTGGTATAGCATTTAAGGTAGACACCCTGTCGCGGTGTAGCACTGCGCTGGTAGTAACGCTGCGCTGATGAAGGCTCTGAGGTAGTACACCTCATCACTAGGATACGATCGACTGTGTCAAACGATCGCCTTCTTTTCTCAACTTAAAAGGGATGTTTAGCTGAATACTCTGTAAACAGCAAGGTCTGGAAATATAACCTGCTCCCTTGAAGGCAGCTTACAATGTAACCTGAAGTGGTATATCTAGTGTATCGAACTTACCTGTTCGATAAAGGGCTTCTTCCAATTAGTGACTAAGCGTCCGAATAGGGCTAAGCTGGCCTCTGAGGTCGATAATTAAGACTATGAGTTTGACTGAGGTCGTTAGGCTATTCAGACTTCTAACAGAGCTATGATTAAAACTAGGCTTTAGATGATTATAAGATTAGATTTATCTGAGTTAGCATAGTAAGTTGAGAAAAGAAGGCAGAATGTGTAGCAGCGTCAAACGTGTTACTTACGAACTTTAGGCGTACTTCTTGTATTGGTTCTTTATAGCCTCAAGCATGTTTTATGCGTACTTCTTGTATTGCTTCTTTATGCCATGATTATGCACAGTTTATGCAGTGCTTATGCTTCGCTGATTGATCTAGACTTTGCTATGAGATTATGTTAGTCTTCTTTACTGTCTGCTTTATCTGGATTGCTGACATTCTGTAAATAACAAGAAGGACCGTACACTCTCAATAGTGATACTACTAATAGCCTAAAGCAGCGACGTGGACGCAGCCTCCATTCGTGTAAGCCTTCGAAGTAGAGTCTTCTACTTAACACAAGTAAGACTTAGGTATTAGCAGGGACGATACCTATTGCATTTGGTTTCAGAGCAAAACTCAGTTCCGGTGAGTTAATGTCACCCGACATCCTTCACCGACTTATATCGGAGGTGGGCACGATCCACGTGCTCTTCCCCCCCCCTCCCGAACAGCAAAGAACAATGTCAAAGGACAATGACTCTCAAACAAAATGGAGCGTATCACAAGCTTCACGCTGCCATTAGTGCCGAAGATGCGCACTTAGCTAACCTTTTGCTTTCAGCATTAGAGTTCAAGCAAGCTCTCAAGAAGAAAGGAAATCAAGTCTACCTGGTCCCTCTCAATCAATTAGAGAATCCAGACGGCTCGCCCATTACAGCTACTTCGGATCTTGTAGGAAAGTCCCTATTCGCGGAATGGCAGGTTAGGCAGGTTCGCCTTAAAGACATAGTAGACAGGTATCAGGATGTCATCAACCCTGATAATCCTAACTGGAAGCCACACTTTCCTCCTGAGAGAACAGTTGATCACGTAATTGAGAAAATACCTGGAGTAGAAATTAAACAACGCCCTTTAGGACGCATGGGACAAGATGAGCTCATTGAGCTTAGGAAGCAACTGGCTGATTTCCTTGATAGGAGATACATCACGCCTAGCACTTCAGCCTACGCTTCACCTGTCTTAATGGTCAAAAGACCTGGTGAAGATAAGCTAAGATTTTGCATTGACTACAGAGCTTTGAACTCTGCTACAGTCAAGAATGCATACCCATTATGAAGTAGACTCAAGTCCTATAGGTAGAACGTTGACTTACTTGTAATGACAGGTTGATGTCCAGCTTTGTTGTTATAAAATAGGGGCCAGTCAGGTGATGAACCTGATGGAATAACTTGGCTAAGTCTGGCCTTGAGCTAGACTAGATGTCTTTTAAAGACTTGTAAACCCTTAACCTGTAGTAGGATCTCTAGCCGCCAGATGCTAGTCACGTCAGCATTTGGCATGGATCATGAATCTAGAATCCGGAATTACTTGAATCTGAATTTATGTGTCTTTTGACATTCTTTATGTCATTTTCGAATTGTCAAGACTCGTTACAAGAATGTCTAGAAAAATACTCGAATATTATTAAATATATTTGTAATATTTAATATCTGGATAAACTGGAAATAAGTAATACTCAGTAGTGGGTGTATGACCACTACATACCTCCCCCTCTAAAGAGAAAGGACTCGAAAACAAGAGGACTTGAACAAGACAACTGAATGTAGAAAGAAGTGCATGATAAGTTTGACAAGAACTTGAAAAATCGAAATGTCATCCTCACACTTCAACTGAAATGAAAGTGTAATTTGGAACATTGGTTTAGAGTTCTAGACATGAGCAATTATGATGATCATGAACTTTACGCAAATTTTGCTAATTCACTTCGCATATCATCTGTGAAGTTCTTGGACTGGAAGCCACGAGTTGTGACTGTCATCGTATCCTTGCCACTTGACAAGATATTCTTTGATTTGCGTTTCTTGACACGACGTTCTCTCATAGA
>BEGY01000139.1:0-26064 GCA_002335675.1 Chlamydomonas eustigma | reverse complement strand
AGATCGCAGTCCAGATGGACCGGCCTCATCAGCAGCAGGTCTAGATCTTTTTTGAGAGTCCGCCGGCTTGATGGCAGCCACCTTGCCAGAGCGGCCCACTGACTGGAAACCCTGAGATGTTCGAGAGGAACGAGGGTTATAACTAGAAGTGCATGAACTAGATCTAGCTTGAAGTCGAATCTCTTCACCATAAGAAAATCTGACTAGATGATCAAGATTATTCCATGATTGTCCATGAATATCTACAGCACAGGCTTGTTGCATTTCAAGCTTAAGTCCAGCAAGATAATGAGAGCACAAAGATGCTTGAGACTCATCAGGACATAGTCTAGAGGCCTGGTAAAAGCGTTGAGCGTATTTAGCCACAGAATCATGATTTTGCTTGATAGCACGGCCTACTAACATGGCACGAGCAATCTCGACTCTAGATCTCACCTCCCCACTGACAAAGCGTGTCACAGCATCAATGAGCTCATCATCAATGAGGGGCTGCTTGGTTTTCAAGAGGTTTTCCAAGAATTCTGAGACGAACCTGTGGACAGAGTGATCGTCGATGAAGGTGGGAAGCTCTTCCTCGACAGAGTACCTATTCTTCCTCAACCACCTCAGGATTTCTCGAAATCTGGCAGCGATATCAGCCCCATGAGTTCCGTCAGAGACAGACTTGAAAAAGCTGTGTGTCAGCTTAGATGGAGAGGGAAGACGTCCTAAATGAGGAGTTTGAACACGAGGATTTTCAGGAGGTGTCGAGATGATAATAGGTTCATCATGTTCGACAGATGGAACAGGAGTTTCATTATTATGTACGACAGGAACATGAACTCGGGATTCAGGAGGTAATTGTGACAAATTACCGTGTGTGTACTTCAACTCCATCATGATGTGGTGAAACATAGCCTCCAACTGAGAACGGGTGGGGCGTGAGGGACGAGGAGGGCTAGGAGAGCCGACACGATCAGGAATTGCATCACCATTAATTGCGGGTGCTGCGGGAATCATTTCGACCACCGGCTGGATTTCTGAATGAACGACAGGAGGGACTGTCGTTGGCTCATCATTGATTGGAGCATCCGGAACTTGATGTTCGTTCAACACCATGTTTTCTGGAACAAGAGGAGTAATAACGACATTAGGAGTACGTTTAGATCGTCTAGGAGGCATGATTGGTAATGGAAATATTACCGAAGGTCAAGTTTATATCAAAAGTGTCCTCTTCAACACTCTCGAAGATCTCGAGCAACGACAGAGGATCGGGAGCTTCGCTGCCGTCAAGAGTTGTGTTGACTGGAGAGTCGGGATTCACTAGACAAGAAAAGAACAAGATACAAGAATGTACGTTTAGAACGTGCAGATGTAGCTTGATCAAGAACAAGGCGTCTGAAACCACTGAAGTAGACTCAAGTCCTATAGGTAGAACGTTGACTTACTTGTAATGACAAGTTGATGTCCAGCTTTGTTGTTATAAAATAGGGGCCAGTCAGGTGATGAACCTGATGGAATAACTTGGCTAAGTCTGGCCTTGAGCTAGACTAGATGTCTTTTAAAGACTTGTAAACCCTTAACCTGTAGTAGGATCTCTAGCCGCCAGATGCTAGTCACGTCAGCATTTGGCATGGATCATGAATCTAGAATCCGGAAATACTGGAATCTGAATTTATGTGTCTTTTGACATTCTTTATGTCATTTTCGACTTGTCAAGACTCGTTACAAGAATGTCTAGAAAAATACTCGAATATTATTAAATATATTTGTAATATTTAATATCTGGATAAACTGGAAATAAGTAATACTCAGTAGTGGGTGTATGACCACTACACATTACCTCCAGTATTCACACGTCTGTGAATCAACTATACAAGATATGATAAGGGAAGGTTTGAGTTCAAAGGACAACATGTTACCATGTGGCGGTTCAAAGAATGATCAAACAACCAATATCTACACATTGCCAAGGTGATGATACAGTCAGTTGCTGATCAGGCAATTGATGATATAAAATCAAACAGAGCATTGTGCAAGACAATGTAAATGATCCCAAGAACATTACATGTCATTTCTTGAACAAAGAAGAGCTGTCCTTAGAAGTGTACAATCTTTGTATTTATCAACATTTATCATTAAAGCATTTTGTAATGATAACAAGAAAGAGAAATCCCTTGAGATACCCTCCTTGATGTGCACATGAGTCACAAGAAAGATGAGAGGAGTGACTGCTTGTTGATAAAAGGAGTTTAAAGGACTGGGGGTTCAAGTCCAAAGTTGTGACAATAATCACAGAGTACATCAGGTTGTGATATTTTGATATTGTTTTCTGGTTCCCATGAGTTATTTTCAGAATTTTTTCCCATCCACTGGACAAGGAACTCACGTACGTGTTTGTTTCTTTTCTTAATATCACGATGACTCAAGATCCTTTCTTTTTTTTGTGCAATCTGGACTTCCTTATTCTCCCCCGAGCAGAAATGCCATCAAGGAAGCACTGGTTCAGTTTGGCTGAAGATTTAGGTAAAGTGCCCGCTAGATCAACAGGTGAGTGCGCTGCAACAACAGCAGCATATGCAGCTGGTTGTGGTGCAGGCTGAGCCGAAACGGCTGGAAGTACTGGAAGAGGTGCAATAGTGGGTAAATTAACCACTATGCGAGTTGTGATATCCCATAGATAAAAGAGTCCACTGTTTTTGTCCACCATCCATGTGCATCCAGGTGGTGGCAGATCAGTGTGGTCAACAACATCCTCATCATGAGAAGGTGATGGGGAACGAGATGGATCAGAGGAATGATCCTCTGCCATTTCAGTATCAGCAATAGGTGGCATGGCGGATGTAGCCGCAGTGTGGGTCCTTTTGCCTTATGGCAAGCGGGGAAGTCGAAGTTCATAACAGCGATGACAGATGGCTAATATAAATGAAGGAGCTGCTTATAAAAGGGAAGAGAGTAAGCGATTGATTCACGTCATGTCTATTGACGTATCCCTCGTTTCGAGGAAAACCCTTACCCCCGTACGGTGGTATAGATTTCAGGTGACCTGACTGTAGCGTGAAGACCAAGACTTTGCTGAGTAGCTTCCATTTTTTCATTGGTAATCTCAAGACCGGGGAGTCGATTCACAGTTAAAGCTGCTCTTTTGTATGCCACCGGCTGCATTCTCTCACCTGGAACTAAAAACACGAGGTTTTCACTTTTAGATTGTTGCGACTTTGACAAGACTTCTGGGGCAATTTCGAGTCACCTACAGTCAGACGCTGTTTCTGAACCAGACAACTGTGAGGAGGGATGATAGGGCACGGGAAGAGACTGATTGTTCTGGATGTCCTAAGCCCGCAAACCTTGCTCATTTCATGTAAAAATATATTGCTGATCCCACGAACCCTTCGTCATCTGTTCCTGCAGGTTCTGCGCTGATTGGCAAAGCGAATTTCTGTGTCCGGTTGGAAGGTGAGGGCAGGGTATATGATACTATAACATACAGGCTGCGCTAGACAGCAATTAATCCATTTCATTGGGATAAAAATATCATCGATGGTTATGCATGTACTCCCCAAATGCATGTACTCCCCAAAGGCTGTATTGCATTGCTAGGGGACGCCATGTATGTCCAGGTAGTCCAGGGTG
This sequence comes from Chlamydomonas eustigma, assembly GCA_002335675.1. NCBI lineage: Eukaryota > Viridiplantae > Chlorophyta > Chlorophyceae > Chlamydomonadales > Chlamydomonadaceae > Chlamydomonas > Chlamydomonas eustigma. Next base: position 22,452 of record BEGY01000139.1, on the reverse strand, counting down.
GGTGCCTTGTATGTGTTTCAAGATCGCTTGTTACTTCTTCCTTCAAATCTGACCTCTGCAGATGTTGCGAATGGCAATTCGTCAAGGTGGAAACTTCAACTCAAAGTCCGGTAGCCATGCGCACCCAAGTGTGAACTTGAGGATTCGTATGAGAGCAACGTCTGATGACAGAGCATTCTTGAAGGAGCTTTTCAACGAATTCTTGGTGGACTCCAAGCTGGCCACAGAGAGGGCCATTACAGAGTCGAGGTTGTCCACCGAGAGGGCCACCGAGAGGGCCATTACAGAGTCGAAGTTGGCCACCGAGAGGGCTATTACAGAGTCGAAGTTGGCCACCGAGAGGGCCATTACAGAGTCGAAGTTGGACACCCAGAAAATTGTGTCAGAGTTTGACAAAAAGTTTACAGAGTCGAGGTTGGCCACCGAGAGGGCCATTACAGAGTCGAGGTTAGACACCCTGAAAACGATGTCAGAGTTTGACAAAAAGCTTTTCAGATCTCAGTTTCTATTTATTGTTGTGGTGGTGATTGTGTTGTTAAGTGCAGGTTCTGACAGCCTTGTGGGAAGGGCTGTTTCATTAGTGTTATCCTTGATTTTTAAGGGTGTTTAGAGAGCTTACCTTTCAAGGTTGGTGTAAAGGAACAAACAGTGCTATGACCTTTGTACGTTTAAAAGATTTCGAAGTCAATAAATTATTGCGCATCCACCGTCCCGTTTACGTCTTCATTAGTACATAGGGGGTCTATTATGGAATTACTAAGAGACTGCTGCGAAAACGTACACGGACAACTTGTGAGGTGGGTGGAGGGCGATTGTTGGACTGTACATGCATTGTTTTTTAAGGGGTCGTCAGTGTGCACAGGGTTATTCCCAAAGGTCGTATTAACGTATTATTCCCAGGGCCATTAACGTATACATCAACCAAACATATTTCTGAGTAGTCCTACAGAATCTTTGATTTATTTATGATTTTTCTATGCTCTCAGTTTATCACGAGCACCATCATAACAGGCAGTGTGAAATCCCATTCAGGAAAGTGGGAAACATTCAAATCAAGTAAGCAGAAGTCGTATTAATAAGATTAAACCTTAATATTATGGCAAAGAGAAGCAAAACGAATCACAGAAACAGTAATACGCATACGACTCCTATCATAGAAACGACAGTTCTTGCTCATAATCATGATGCATCTGTCAGTGATGACGAAGCAAGAACAAATTCTATTCATCATCCAGCAGCATGCTGTTGCTTATTATCAAGTGAGGAGCACATCACACATTCACCTCTAGCAAGAGTTTTCCATATGTACCTTCTCTCCAAACAAAAAAGAGATCTTAGAAAATCTAGAGGGATCCGACCCAAGGGAAAATCAAATCTCGCTGCGTAACCAGCCGCTGTTTGCACACTGCAAGTTTTTCGCAGTGACTGCCGAATTTGGTAAGTTCATTCCTCGCAGCGAGCTTAAGTAGCTAAATGTAGCAGAAGGGGCTTTATTTGGCCGTCATATTGATATAATTGATAAGCAGTTGATGTCAACGCTATCATATTTTAGGTGCGAAGAGATGTGGAAGCTCGTACATGCCGTCGTATTGCATCAGATTTCACTGGGGTTGCAGCGATTTTGATTATGCAATGTTTAATATGAGTCTGCCAACAACACGACTACATAAGGAAAACATGTGGTTACTCATGATTACAAGAAGCCGTTATGCTGTTTCTGATGCCAACTGCTGCTTCTGATCTTCAGATTCACTTCTCCGGAGTGCATGATGTATTTCTTATTGATTATTTGAGATCCATATTAACAATCCTCAGGATCATCACAGCAACCTTATATTGTCAACTCCCTGTTGAATGTGTACTAGAGAGTTTCACACTGTTATGTAATACATACGGCATTGATTCTTATTCACAGATTAAATGGAGGTATTAACAGGCAGCCACATCAGCACAGCTTAATTGGATATTATTGTTATACAATTGTAGAAGTAGATCATCATCTATGACAAGGTCAACTTACATAACATGATACACATCAAAGAGTAATCATATAGTGCGTACATCGCATGTAAATGAAGCATGAAAAAGCAAGCTCATACTAACTCAAGTTAAAAGGGACATATTTAATATTGTACTCATTCCAACACATAATCATCATGCTGACACAGCCATACCACAACTGGCATGCCCTAAACCAAGCAGACACAGTAGACACAGGCATAGTAGTGTTATCACTAACAAGCTTGAACCCTGCTGCAGCCAGGCCACCGCCTTCAATATTATCAGAGGCATGATGATCTCCCCCATCTTCTTCATCCCTCGATGTCCCACTTGATGTTCCGCTAGTTTCCAGAAGTTTTGGATGCTTCTGATAAAGCAATTTTTTGAATGTCAATTGATGCAATTGATGTACTTATACTTTAAATACTTTAAAGCACATCTTTGAAACCACTTAAGTAATAGGATCTAAAGGAGACTACAGGAGACTTATCTTATTGTATAATTGACTATTACCTACCACTGCGGTGAACTCATGCGGTAAGTCAAGGGCTTTGTACTTGGCCATCAGTGTTTCTATCTCCAAGTCATCCATCATGTATACATTTTTTGGTGAATAGACATGAGCAGGCATCAATTCCATTTCTTCAGCACCTCCATCAATCAGTTCCCCCTTTGATTTAAAAAAACTAAAGCTTGTGAAATATGTGAAATTATGAGTGAGAGTGTGTACCCTTATTAGCACAGTACATGCAGTTTGACAATGACAATATCAATAAAAAGTGTAAGAATAAACAGTCTCATACTGAAATGGAAAGCAAAGCGTGAAATAAGTCAAATTATAGTATGTAATGAACTGTAAGAGGCGTATCAGAGGTCAAGTTCCATACCTTTTTTGTATCCACCCACTTTGCCACAGACTCGTTGGCCATCTTTAATGGAACCTTACGTATTTGACTACCATCAGCAGGATCTAACAAGGGTCCCTGAGTGAAATTTTCTGCACATCTGAAGAAAAAAGCATTTGGTGTTAGTGATGAGCACTATCGCCAACACATATAATAGTGCAAATTTATACAATGAATTTCTTTTTACTTTGAATCACGACTAAATGAAGATTCTACAATACTTACAAATGCAACAAGCATTACAATGATAGCATAGAGAGCATAGAACTTACAGCTCAGCAATGGCAATCTCCCATGGGTTTTGACCACTCGCATAATTGTGAAGTATCACCAAGTATGTGCTGCCCCTTACTCTTTCAAGGCCTTTGATGGGGCCATACAGCACAGTAACATCAACTTCTATGACGCTTGGAACACCATCTTTCTTGGGGTTGATATTGCTATTAAGAGTGTAGAACTGGCCTGTTGTACCTTTCTTCAAACCTTGAGTAATAGGCCCTGACGGAGATGCTGTGAAAGACAACAATTATAAAATTAGAAATACATAATTTAAAGTCATAATAAACTACAGGTACTACAGGCTACAACTTGTTTGTATAATATCATAGGAAATGATTAACAACAAGCATTCTACTTACTATTGATAATTGTGTACCATTTCGCCAGCTCAGGTTCTGCCTTCCGAAAGTGAGTCCATGGATGTGACGTGTACAACTTGGCCTTGACAAGTCCTAGGAGTGTAAGGGGCACATGCATACCATTGGGTTTCCAGGGTGTATAACCTGGCTCAAGGCCATACACATCATCAAGCCGTGGTGTTAAAAAGGGCACCAATGTGATACCCCCATTCTTAACGTCCTCAATTCCAATTTTGCCCTCAGTGAGTTGGATCGTAGCATATAGCTTCCAACCAGCTGTTGCTGCAGCTGATTCAATTTCGCGATCTTCCTTCAATAAAATCTCAAACTCTGGATGCATACTGGCATCAATTACAATGATATGTTCACCCCTTGCAATATTTTCCACTGTCTCAAATAATTTGAAAGTATCCTGAGATCAACAAGATGATGAAGGTATAATAACAATTCAAATAACTAAAAACTGTTTTGAATAAATGTGACAAGCCAAAGGTTATACAATGCGGAATAGTGAAATCATGTCACGCCAGTAAATTATGGCTCACACTACCAATTTAAACGCAGTCATGCACAATCGCTTACTGAGACTGTCGCATCCGCAGTGTCCACAGGGATAGCAGGGAACACGAAACACTTGCTGTCATTACCACAACTTCCAGCAGAGCCACCACCAGCAGAAAGTCCAGCACTCTCAGGAGCTGCTTGTTCACAATCATCGATGGCCACATCGACATTATCATCAGCTGCGGTGCCCTTTTGCCCCCAATCTTGCAAGAGACGTGCATAGTCTCTGGGGATTTCTAGGGGTCCCTCCATCTCAACTATATCTTCCCCAGCAGCTACTACCACATCACATGATTGCTCTTTAGAGCGTTTGAGCCACATGAAGCCTTCCAGGTCGCCTGGTCACATTTAATGTTGAATTAGTTGAATCATAAAATTGCTATATAAATCAAGTATATCCATAAGAAACGCTTTTTTAGAAAAGCAATAAATAGAAAAATAGGCCTCACCTATTTTGACCTTGTGAATTCCTGGTTGTAACTCATTCTCCCTCTGCTTATCAAATTGGAATGGCTCTTGCCCTTCCTTGTAAACTGCAAAGATTCAAATTAGTGACAATTATTTATTTAAATGCTTCATTAAATGAAGCACTTAAACAGACAAAGAGCTTGTATTAGCTACAAATTGATGATATGTATTGCCGTCATTCATCATTCATGTATTACAGGTATTACATAATTACATACTTACTGCAGCCTGTGTCATGCAAACGCTGCATGACCGTAGATACGCCATCATGCATGTACTCATCAGGATCAGTGGCGAGAAGGGTTGGGGCGATAGAGCCAAGAGGATCACTTGATGGCAACGAATTGTCCTTTTTCACATTGGGAGCGCTTGTCAAGACGCTGGTTTTGAGCTCGCTTTTGTCATCTAGCGACTCAAACAGCATACCAAACGCGCCTTGGACATTTTTCAGTACATCATAGGCTTGTTTCCTGTTAATGCATTGTTCAAGAATATATGACATTTCTTTATTGTCAATCTGATAATACACAACAAAAGCACTGTAGTAAACACACCTACAATGATAAGTTGCATACATGTTGGTCAAAAGTACAGTCGCAATGTAAATGAAGCTTGAAAGCTTGTCTTATTTTGAGTAATCTTACTTGAACATCTCTTTCTCCACACGTGTGTCATCAACAACTGTCTGCGCAGGTGTTATAATGCTGGTCTCTAAACAATTAATTCTGCTAGTGACCTCCATCTCTGCTTCTTTAAGGGCATTCAAAAGAGTCTGCAGTTCCCGTACAGGCCCAGTTGCATTTTCAAGCTGCGCGATGGCATCCACACGGCGCTTGTTGACATCCTTGTATGGAAAGGAGCTCATCCAAGAGGCATGATCAACATGATCATTACCATCATCAACTGCTGTATCTATGGTTCTGCAGTAAATATGAAGGAAATTAGAATTAGCCAACAATACATTTTTTTATATTCAAGACAATAACAAAGTCTTTTACTTATTGAAAATGCTACATATCCACATGTGATAATTCACTAACCTGGATACATGACTGTAAGCATCACCCACGGCTTTGTAGAAACCTTGAATGCTTCTCTTAAGATCCGTGCAAATATTTCCAATTTGTGGCCCATGAGTATATGAGCTATGCAAACTCTTTAATGGAGGTGACAGGTGTGAGAGCGTTACCAAGGGCTGCATAATTGCTCCATGCACATGGCAAAGAAGCAGGGCAACCAGTTTGCTTTGTGTCAACGTTTCCACATCAGTCGTTTTTTGCTGGTACACTGCAGACAACTCTCCTTTATACGATTCGGTTGCCAAAGTCAATGTGCCAATGCTTTTGATTATTTGGCATAACAAAGGGGCAGAGAACCATGATCCTTCTTTTATCAAAGCCTGGAATGCCCATAGCAAATTTGAAACTACATCACCCGCCAACTGTGATTTACCCGGGCTGCTTTCAAACCAAAACTGGGCAAATGTCATACCTCCAACAGCTGATCCTACAGCTGGTACTCGCCCAACGTCTGCCAGTGAAACAGAAGCGCGTGCTGGGCTCCTTAAAGCAGGACTCCTATCAGAGCTATCCCCATGATCCTGTTCAAAAACCCCAGCTGATCCCAGGGTTGGTCCTTGCCCAAGATCCAGTATTGGGCTCTTTCGTGCAGATTGTACTATGCCATTGTTTTCAGACCCACCCTCAGAATGGCTGCGCTTACCGCCCGCCAAAGCTGCACGAGATGGTGAGCCCAGTATTTTTCTGCTGTCACCAGACATGATTTCTTCATCAACATGACTGTAATTTTCCGCCCGCCGCAGGAACATGGAGTCATTGGCACTAGATAATGTAGGCTGATTTTGCTGGGTGGGAGGCTGTTATAGAAAGAGACACAACATATCAGTAACATATTAACCTATTGATATTTAACTAGATCATGCTAGATGACATGGCAAAAAAATATCAACATCCTTTGACTTTGCTACAGAGCACATATCTATAAATTGTCATACCTGCTGACCCAGAGATGCAGATTGACCTGCTTGATTCACCACTGGTAAGTCTTGTTTCGAAAATGTCATGGTGTCAGTTGGCTGTCTTCCAGGTTGCGCGTAGTATTTCGTCACAGCTTCACGTATAGGTATAGCCGATGGCACAACATTGATTTTTTTTGAGGGATCTTTGGGGTCTGGACGTTTGTGCGTTGCTCTTGGAGCACTTGCTTTCATATGTCCATTGCTCACACTATGCCTGAAAAATGTAAGCATACAATTTCTAGGTGGATACAAGACAAGCAGTAATCAGCTTTATTCATCATATGGATACATGCATACAGCAGTGCTTAGCATTCATCAAGCGACGCTATGCAGGCCATGCTAAGCATTTATGTGACGCAATACAAGATAAGCTAAGCATTAATCACATGACAACATGCATGCAGTGCTTAGCATTTATCAAGTTATGGCATGCATATATTGCCTGGCACTACTGGCACTAATGCATAGCATTCATGGTATGTATTATTGCATGCAGTTCTCAGCATTAATTAGGTGATACAATACAAACAGTAATGAACTCTCATCAAGTGAAGCAAAGCAAGCAGTTCTCAGCTTTCATCATGTGTTGGCGTACATTATGCCGTGCTTAGGATTTATGAGATGCATGCAGTAGTGCTTAGCATTTTTCAAGTTAAGACATGCATGCAGTGTTAAGCACTCAAGTGATGACATGCATTATGCAGTGCTTAACATTTATCAGGTTATGGCATGCATATAATGCCTAAGCGTTGGCGTGCATGCAGTGCCTCTGAGTATTCATCAAGTGATGTGATGCATGCAATGCTTAGCACTCATGTGATGCAATGCAGGCAGTTCTCAGCTTCATCAGGTGATACGACAATGCAAGCAGTTCTCAGCGTTCATCAGGTGTAGGCGTACATGCCGTGCTTAGGATTTATGACATGCATGCAGTGCTTAGCATTTATCAGGTTATGGCGTACATGCCGTGCTTAGGATTTATGAGATGCATGCAGTAGTGCTTAGCATTTTTCAAGTTAAGACATGCATGCAGTGTTAAGCATTCAAGTGATGACATGCATTATGCAGTGCTTAACATTTAAGTGATGCAGTGCATGAACAACTAAGCATTAATCAAATGATGACATGCATGCAGTGCTTAGCATTTATCAGGTTATGGCATGCATGTATTGCCTAAGCGTTGGCGTGCATGCTGTGCCTTTGAGTATTCATCAAGTGATGCATGCAATGCTTAGCACTCAGGTGATGCAATGCAGGCAGTTCTCAGCTTCATCAGGTGATACAACAATGCAAGCAGTTCTCAGCTTTCATCAGGTGTTGGTGTACATGGAGAGCTGAGCATTTAAATGATGCACTGCAAGCAGTGCTATGCATTAATCAAATGATGATATGCATGCAGCAATGCCTAGCATTCGTCATCAATAACAATGACATTAAATAACACAGAAAGAACATACCTTGTGAATCCTGGTATTAGAGGATAGATGATTCCAACCTCAGCACATGTTGAACAGCACTCATCCTTTAAAACATCTGAGGGGTTAGCTAAAAAAAATTCCAGCTCTTTCTTCGTGAATTTTTTATCCTCTAAAAAGTCCTGGTTGTAGCTAGCAGGAGTTATAAGGTTACCCGGATTTACATCTGGAAGGTTAATGTCTCGTAAATATGTTGACAGTGCTATTTCCCTCATCGGTGAGATTGGATGAAATGCACGAGTGTGCATAAGTATTTGCGCCCTACGCAAGAATATGCAGCTAAAGCCAGATAAGTCAGACGGACATAACGTACACAAGTAAGCCATACTTATTGATAAAAAAGATATTGGTGTTTGTGTTTATTGTAGCAGGCGGCTCTAATCGTGGCCCAGGTTGCGCCTGGTTGTGTGAAGTCGCGACTCCACACAACTGGTTGTATTGCTGGTTGCGATGGTACAAACCAGGTTGTGTGAAGTCGCGACTCCACACAACTGGTTGTATTGCTGGTTGCGATGGTACAAACCAGGTTGTGTGAAGTCGCGACTCCACACAACTGGTTGTACTGCTGGTTGTACTTTAACATTCAAAACTGCCAGTCGCTGCCACTTTCTGCAGTGGCTGACGAACGATCACTGCTATAAACAGCAGCATCTGTTAAATTGTTCGTCAGCCACTGCAGAAAGTGGCAGCGACTGGCAGTTTTGAATGTTAAAGTACAACCAGCAGTACAACCAGTTGTGTGGAGTCGCGACTTCACACAACCTGGGTTGTACCATCGCAACCAGCAATACAACCAGTTGTGTGGAGTCGCGACTTCACACAACCTGGTTTGTACCATCGCAACCAGCAATACAACCAGTTGTGTGGAGTCGCGACTTCACACAACCAGGCGCAACCTGGGCCACGATTAGAGCCGCCTGCTACACTAATTACAAACACCAGCACCTTGATCAATTACAGTTTGGAACTTACACTAATATCTATTCAGTCATGCAATCACGCTCCATATAATTAGCCGCTAGTAGTCATAAAATCGAATTATCTTACACGAAGTAAACTCCTGGCAGCGTGTGGGCTGCAATTTAAGCAATCTTGTCCGCTATTACTGATATAGGTATAATGTTTTTGCTTCTGGTGTTGTGGTTACCCAGTTGTGCTGTATGTACTTTTAGTCTTAACTTATTCATTTTTATGTAGGCTTCAAAAAAGAATGCAAAAGATTGATACAGCAGAACTTTATCCTGCTTTGGCAGACGCCCTCTCACGTAAATCTTCTGACTACTGGGTTAGCCTTAGCAATTGTAAAAAGAACAACACTGACACTCAGAACATAGATTCTATCAAAGATCAAATGCTAATCTACATGGACAAGAAGTGGGATGATCTTTCTGGAAGCGAAAAGGCAGATTTGAGAGTAGCTTGTTCTAGAATTTTGAATGCTTTTCATACTATGACCATTGAGTCAGCAGCAAGAATAAGTGAGCTTGTTTCTGGAAGCTATGGAAGTGATGGTGGCCTTGATGATGTAATTGAGGGTTTTGAGGTTACTGCGCCGACAGCAAAACGCAACCGTGTCAGCAGGTGATGTATGATTTTAAAATAGAATGCAAATATATATGACATAAACTTTTTTGATTTGGTCATCATCACTGCAGCTTATTGTACTTATACTTTCTTTACTACCTGCATTTCAATCATAATCATTTTTGTTAATAATGTGCATGATATAAACTGCATCAGGGCTCTGAAGGTGGTATCCGATGCGGAGTTTGTTTCAAAAACCCTTGAAAAGATTAGCACAGACACCGTGAAACACAGTGACATGGGCGTCAACAAGAGTTACTGGATAGGTGTTACTAATATTATGAAATGTGAAAGTTTGGTTTTATAGGAGTACACAGGGTTCTGTTTAATCCTATGGAAACTCTGTGTCCTTAAAATGATAGATAGTTGTGGAAGTAGTGGAAGCTTGCTGTTTCTATTGGAATAATATAACTCAAAACATTCATTAAAGCTTAATGTGGAAGCTAATCGTTCATTTGTTTATTTTGCATTGGTACTTCAGATGATGGATTCACACTGGCAGCACAATATAAAGCTGTCCCTGATTTCGCAATTAAGGGATCCTCAGGACAAGTTTGCAAGGTGCTGGGCAGTGAATGGATGCTTACTGTACATCCACCCGCTCCAAGTACTGCTGGCGGAGATGGCCATGTGGACTGTTTATTGTGTAGTGTAGAGCTGAGGGTGAAGAGGGGTTTTGGCATTGACACGATCAGGCAGCATGCTGCTAGTGGGTCTCATATCAACGCCTTGTATGTAAGTGTGTACTTATGATACACTTTAGCCGCATCATTTACATGTTAGTACACAATATATGTGCGCTTATAAAAGTGATTTATTTATTTCCTTGGGAACCTTCAATATGTAACAGGTCTTCAGACTTGGAGCCAAACAAGGCATGGCCATGAAATCTAAGCACTTAGCACAAGATGCTGTTGCCCCAGTCTTAAGCTTAGACATAGCCCCTAATGTTGACTTTGCCAGTAACATGGATGCTCTTTTGAGTCCCAATGCGCCTTCATTAAGAAGCACTAATAGCGGATCACTTTCCAATAAGGAGGAGGACAGCCTTCAGCTGCAGTCTACACTTTTGGTGGAAGCACAGCTGCAGTTGCTGATTGACAAGATGAAAGATCGTGTAAAGAACTCGACAAAATCAACAGCCGGAGGAAGTCTAGCTGAAGAACCAATGACAACAGCAAAGACATCCATGTTGCTACATGTCAGTAAGAACTTATTATGTGTTATTATTCTAAATCTTCAAATCCTTCCTATTATGCTCACATGCTTACTTTTAAGCCATGCTTTCTTACATATGCTGCTAAATATGTATTTAGGCATGCCGTGGCTACATGCATGCTGCTAGCAATGCTGCACTCTCTGCACTGGCATTTGCTGGTGCTAGCAGCCAGGAAGCAAGCAGGCAGGAGGAAGAAGAGGGGCTGAATTTGCTAAGGCAAGCACCAGAAACGCTGCATGAACATGAAGAGATTGATGAGCTGGATGATGATCTGCTGATGAAAAGGCGGAGTAAAGAACCTGAATTCTCTGTGAAGCGCCCTGTCAGGCCATTAAATTTCTTTGATGATCCCAAGCAACTCATAATCCCTGAGACTTGGCAACATCTACCGCCAAGGTCTACTGGCGAGGACATTTGACAATGACAGACTCCCACAGGAACTATGAATCATCCTAGTTGCAGCACAGAACGTAGGTGGTTTATTTTTATTGTAAATAACAGATGCGTCCTTCATTTGTATTTACATGTACAATCTTTATATTACTCCATGTTGTCTTATTTAGTATTTATAGTCCTAGTAAGTAAATTTTACAAGTTGTCAAGTATGATGGTTTTAACAATGCATTAATGTCGTTGAACACAATAATTTGTTTTGTTTTAATGCTTTAAAATCAGGTTTGATAGCTTTTAATGGAGAGATTGATGGCATCAGCACAAAAGCCAGCTTGTTTGAAAGAGTAGAAGAATGCATTAGCTGCAGAAGTCGTTATTCCTTTGTAGAATGTTGCTGCAAGGCCTCTTTACAGCTTGACCAACGGTTCAATAAAGCTGCAAGGCTACCTAGTAGATGGATACCAAAAAAAACTTTGCTCATTTGTGCTTCATTGAGCTGCTATAAGTCCAGCAGCTATTTACAAGATGATCCCTCCGCTCCAGCTGAAAGTGAGCTGGGTAACTTACAACAGCTAGCAGAACAAGGAGCTGAGCCTTCAGGTTCAAGTAGTGGCGGTGCCCCCGTGCATGATTGTGTGAGCATTAATCCGTATGACTTTGAGGCTGATTGGGAACGGAATTTGCGCCTTCGCTTGAGCGGCCTCAATACAAGCTTGGCGGCAGATGAGCAGCATTTTTGTATAGGGCAGGTGTGCCATAATGGAAGAGCAGTGGCAGTGGAGCCTCGTGGTGTTCATCAGTTGGAAGAGGTTGAGCGAATGAGCCGTGCTATGTTTCCAGTTTTGCAACGTCTTCTTCGAGAGGACCAGCGCTGCACTATGTGGAGTGTTAACAGATCATTTTTCACAGCCTTTTGCAATGACTGCAATGTTTTTCAGTACATTCCAGAGACTTGGAGAATACGAAGCTCCTTTTGCAGCATCAATTTGGGGAGTGATGAAGGAGAGGGAAAAGTATGCAAACCATGCGCAGCTCTGGAGCCTCTTGTATCTGTTGGAGTTGGATTTAAACCTTCAAATTGTGCAGCAGTAATGAAAGCAGGTGTCAATGTCAGGTACTTAGAGTTACCGCAGCTTCGTCTGAAGGCTGAAATCCTTGCTGGGAGCCTGAAGTTAGAGAAAAGTGGCCACTTGCGAGCAACTCAAAAAGCGCAAAATAAAGAGGGGGCCTTGAAATCAGCCAAGATTCTAGTAAAGGAGATGCGTAAGCAGCAGCAAAACACCAATGAGTTGGCCAAGCTTGTGCAAAAAGCCGCAGATCAAGGTGCATATTTTTCATGGATTTGTAATTAGTCTACTAAGATTGTAGATTAATATTAAGTAGATGTGAAAAGACATGATAATCTTGCACTACTAGAACTACTAGCTAAGTGTACAAATTATGTAGACATTTATTCACAAATAGTGAACCATAATAAACTAAATAAACTTGACATGATTTAATAGTGTGAACTAATGATTGAAGTACATCACTGCCTTCACTATCACAGGTCTCTTGGATGACAACAGTGCCTTGCAAGCATTCTTGGTAGACTGTTTTAGGGCCGTGATTGATGGGCGCAGATCCCGTGTACTATCCGGCGCAAGCAAGGAGTTCTACATGATCATCATGCAGAACTGTGGACAGATGTTACATGATTATGTGTCTCGATTGTTCTCAGGCCCCTCAGCTAGCACAACTCGCGCATGGAAAGCGGCTGTGGATTATCCATTCATGTTAGGTCTTCATTCTGACTTCTTTGATGCAGCTGCACACCTGATTGGAATTTGGGGGATGACAGAGATGCCTTTTCTCCTTGCTGAGGACGGATCAGCCTTGCAAATGCGCATCGATGTAACCACTAAGGATGGAAAGGCTCAGGTTTTTGGTCTTTGTGGAAACAACTTTGTTGTAGACACAGTTGATCAGTTCAGAGAGGCTGCAAGGAGTCGTCCTGTTGCGACTACTTTGTATGCATACACTCTTGTACCTCTTGTGGATGGTGCTCCGTCTATTCCTTGCTTTGCCTTTGGACATGATAACTCAAGCTCCACTTTCAACACCCAGCTTGCTAAAAGCATTTGGGAGTACACATGGCAGGTGATGCTTGATTAGGTTCTGTTTTTCTAGTTTTTCCGTTGGATTTAAGATCTAAAGCCCTTGTTTAAAGCTAATGTATCATTACTTAAACATTCACTTTGCTTTGCATGCTTTCAGTAATTAATTTGTTTGGATGTACTGATGCAAGTGGAATTCTATGCTACTGAAGAGCTACAACAATTTTGAAGCTGCTGTATTTTACGTATTTCAAATTTCAATCAGTAAACAAAGTAAAGAATATAATGTTTGCTTGTCTTGCTGATGTGCCCTAAATAACAGGAATTTCAATCACGGGGAATTAAGTTGGTGGGACACACACATGACGGCGATCGTCGGCTGGTCAATCTAGGCCATGAATTATGCAGGTGAATTATAGTTTGTTTCATTTTGTTTCATGATCATCTTAAGATGAATGTGTATTGGTCTTGGTAGCTGTCTTCAAGATGAATGTCCCTGCTAGTTTTTGTACTCATTATACTCATACCAATGGTTCCCTTTTTACTTATTATTCAGGCTCGCCCCCATTGAGAATGCTGCTCAGCAAACATTGCCTACAACAATCTCTTGTGCACCGCCTCCTACATCTTTGGTGCCCAGGAGACCTGCTCCAATCACTCTAGATCATGCAATTATCACTTACCAAATCTTCTATCAGAATGCTGGTCCATGCTCTTTCATCCCCATCATGGACATAATTGATTGGCTGCACACAGGATGGCGTATTAAGAACCAGCTTCTTCAGCCAACGCGACGGCTCGACTTAGGGGGGCTTTTGATATCTCCATCGTACTTGTACAAAAATAAAGAGCTGTTAGGTTTGAGTGACGCAGATCTGGATCCATCAAATAAACAAGACATGAGAGGCATGGAGAAGGTATAGCTATATATTTGTTATTTAATCATGAGATATTTTAGTTGAGGATGCACAAGAATTTCAGTACTCTTCGAAAAATGTCTGTATGCATAATATGTAGATAATGCCACCTGTCTTGTGGAATTATGCCATATTCCTTCATACATCTTAAATCATCTCTATAATGTTTCTCTTGTCATGAAATCATGATATTAGGTCTTTGATTTCTACCGAGAAGTCAGCAGGGCCAAGATGAAGCACAGCCTAGAACCTGAAATGAGCTCAGATGGGCTCGAGGGAGCAAAATCAACTTCTGAGCACAGTAGCAATGTCAAACAGGCTTTGCGAAAGCGACCGTATCTTATGATGGAGACAGACAACATTCGCAAGGCTCTTTTGTCCAGCCCAGCTGATAATTATGGCTTGTACTTGTTCATTGAATTTGGACATCGGTAATAAAAAATAGATATATTTGAAATGCTAGAAATGCACGAGGCAAACCACTACAGTGCTTGAGACTGGCATGAATTTGTGATTTGTCCTATACATTATTGATGGGGTTCAAACAACCCTTTTGTTTGATTCTTACAGGTACTTGCGTATGTTCCTTTTGAAAGACCGCCAGCCTATAGATATAATAAAAGATGCTGCGTTTTGCATCATGTTTATTGGGTTCTGGAGGAGAGATATAGACCTACGAGCAGCAGAGGCTGATAAGGATGCCGCCGTCGGTGCAAAATCTGCTAGATACGACAGTAATTGCCTCACTCCTCAGACATGCCATGACATAGTTTTTACCTGCACGTTACTCATTCTTTCCACCAAGATGTTCAAGGAGCACTTTCCAAGAGTCAAGATTGACTTCTCCAAATTCTCCAGCCGCTTCTCAGAGTATTTCTTTCAGGTAATTTCACTGAGCATCAAGGTGGTAGATTAGTACATCTAGTACATCATCACTCACAGCAGTACTTTTTTTTATGTGATTCTTTTATTAATAAATGGCTTTATTCTCTTCAATGTATTGATCAACAGACACTGAGGAGCTGCACAAAGACCAGCAATAAAGTTAATGCAGCTCAGTATGCACACATTGTTAAAGGTGTTGTCGTTTCTTTAATGCATGGAGGGCAGCAAAACATGAAAACGACATCAGCAAACTCAATGAGCCTTCCTGTGTTGCAAAGCAAACGAGGGATGCCGAAGTCGCAACTGTGCATCGATGAGGATTGGAACAACGCCCCTGCAGATTATTGGCCTGACGATATGTCAATCTCAGAGGCCATTGATGTCTCATTTAATGAGATTCAGTGTTTATTTAGTAAAGAGCTGTCATCATCTGAGCGCTGTTATGGAAGCTTCAACATGTGGACTCAAAAGAGAAGTGTGCCAGCTAAGAGTAAGATGCGAGCAGCAGCAGCAAAGAGGGGGAAGAAGGCTTCTTCTAGGACATCGTCAGCACTGTCTGCACATGATCAGCTGGGAATGGAGAAGTCTGAATTAAAGGAAAAGTTGCAGCCGTATCTCCTTGGGATTAAGGTAATCCACACTCTGTATTCATGATGGCCATCAGTCATAAGAATTTATTACGATACCATTAGGCTTTGATAGTTTGCTTTGCAAAGTGTATGTCCATAACTTAGTATGAGAGGATTTTTGCATGATAATTTTGCAGGCAGACGTGCAGTTTCTCCCATCATTGTCTCTTGAGGTGGAAAGGAGAAACAAGCCAGCAAACATGCCCTCAGACGGCAATACAAACGAGAGCGTAGCTACAGGTGGCCGTATAGGCAACCCAATCAACAGATTTTTTGGCTCATTGCCACAACCGCGTGATCGCAGCAATCAGGAACAGGAGCAAGTCACAACAGATGACGAAGAGCTACGGCCACTGTACATAAGGCCGTGAGTATATTCAATTATGTTTTTTACTTGCATTACTTGCATTACTTGCATTACTTGCATTACTTGCATGACTCTTATATTAATAATATTTATTTTCAGTGCGGCAATGACTTCAAAATGTATTATATTGTGAAATAATAGGACCACTCTTGATGAGGCAGGATACTCAATGACCCATGAGACAGATTTTGAGGAGCTTCCTCCTGATGCTCCTGTACCTAGCCTGGACATTTTGAGCAATGTGTTTGATGATGATTCTGGAGATGACAGTAATCCTCTTGAGCCTCTTGAACGCAACAAAGACTCTCCTATGGAGTGTCATGATACTGCTGCTGGGTCATCAGCAGGCACAGTAGGCACAGGATCCTCTGAGGCAGAGCCCGTAATTGCATTAAAGAAACATTTAGGGGAGCGCATCACTAACTCTGAGCGTGTTAAAGTCAAAGTGGCAGAGGCAATGGCAAAAATCTCAAGGAATGCAGGTGTTTATACACCTCACTTTCTGTAATGGTGTATAACTTATTATGCAGCAGTGTTATTCAAATAAATCAAGTCATGAAACCTTTTTATAATAAATATCACAGCAAGAATCAATTATTTGGCCTTTACGATACTTTTTACAACATTCGCTAACTTCACCATTTCAATGCAGTGGATGTTGACGGGGATGGGCCCTTCAAGAGCTTGGTGAAGACATTAAGGCAACTTGCCTATCACTTCAACTCTTCCATGGCTGACCAACAAGCTGGTCGCGCTGAGCGATTCAGTCAAATTAGAGGGATCCGACCCAAGGGAAAATCAAATCTCGCTGCGTAACCAGCCGCTGTTTGCACACTGCAAGTTTTTCGCAGTGACTGCCGAATTTGGTAAGTTCATTCCTCGCAGCGAGCTTAAGTAGCTAAATGTAGCAGAAGGGGCTTTATTTGGCCGTCATATTGATATAATTGATAAGCAGTTTATGTCAACGCTTTCATATTTTAGGTGCGAAGAGATGTGGAAGCTGTACATGCCGTCGTATTGCATCAGATTTCACTGGGGTTGCAGCGATTTTGATTATGCACTGTTTAATAAGAGTATGTCAATAACACGACTACATAAAGAAAACATGTGGTTACTCATGATTACAGGAAGCCGTTATGCTGTTTTTGAAGCCAATTCGTAATGAAGGTCGACTGCTGCTTCTGATCACCAGCATTAGTCCACCTCGATTAGTCCACCTCGATTACCTGATGTAGTAGATGAAAAGCGGCATCAGGGAGCATCACTACAGGAGGGATACATCTGTTGTATCCGCCTCCTACAGGTATTAACAGCTGGATACGCAAGGATCAATCAAGTAGAACCTGTGGAGCAGGGGCCAAGGCACACGGACGTAACTCATATGATGAGACAGTTGCTGCCACTGCATCATAAATACAGTAGTTATTGCTAGCAGGTGAGCACTGCTACCATGCAGGGTTTGCAAATGAATGCTTTTAGAACTACTAAGATGAACCAGATTTAGAATTAGAAAGGATACAGCAGCAGTACAGTAACAGGAAGAAGATTCTTTAATAACTACAGCAGACTACATAGGATTCAGGACGATGCTGTACATGCTGTGACATTTGAGTGCGCACTGCTGCGCAGGGTCACTGCTAATTACTTGAGATTTTGCTCCTTGGGGATTGTACAGAAGAGCAGGGAGCATCACAACAGGAGTCGGGATAGCCAGAGCACATCAAGGACATAACTGTAATGGGGAGGCAGACGCTACCGTTTCTTCAGACTTATAGGAGCTGCTAACAGGTATAACAGGTGAGCACTAATAATACCATGCCGTAGGGCTTTATTTTATATGAATTAATACTTTTAGAACTAAGAATAACCAGATTTAGAATTAGAAAGGACATAGCAGCACAGTAGCAGTAAGAAACTTCTTTAGCTACAGCGGCAGACGACATAGGATTCAGGATATTCAGGATGCTGTGACATGTGAGTGCGCACTGCTGCACAGTGTCACTAATTACATGAGATACATGAGATTTTGTTCCTAGGGATTTCACAGAAGAGCAGAGTGCATCAAAACAAGAGGGTTAGCCGGGGCACAAGGACATATCTCTGATGAGGAGGCAGCCGCTACTGCTGCATCACTAGACTTAAAGGAGCTGCTGGCAAGTGAGGACTACTAGCACTACCATTTATACCATTACTACCATAATGCAGGGCCTTCAAATGGATGTATGCTTTTAGAACTAAGAACCAGATTTAGAATTAGAAAGGACACAGCAGTACAGTAGCAGGAAGAAACATCTTTAGCTACGACAGCAGACATAGGATTCGTTCAGGATGCTGTATACTATGCTGTATATGCTGTGACATATGAGTGCGCACTACTGCTGCGTAGGGTCACTAATTACATGAGATTTTGCTCCTTGGGGATTGTACAGAAGAGCAGGGAGCATCACAACAGAAGGCATGATAGCCCGGGCACAAGGACATAACTGTGATAAGGACGCATCATCCGCTTCCGCTTCTTCAGACATACAGGATGAGTTGCTAGCAGGTGAGCTCTACCATGCAGGGCTTTTAATATGAAATAATACTTTTATTAGAACTAAGAATAACCAGATTTAGAATTAGAAAGGACACAGCAGTACAGTAGCAGGAAGAAACTTCTTTAGCTACAGCAGACATATGATTTAGGATGCTGTGACATGTGAGTGCGCACTGCTGCGTCGTAGGGTCACTAATTACATGAAATTTTCTTCCTTAGGAATTGTACAGAAGAGCAGGGAGCATCACAACAGGTACAACAGGAGGCGGGATAGCCAGAGCACAAGGACATAACTGTCATGGGAGGCAGCCGCTACCGCTGCATCAGACTTACTACACGAGCTGCTAGCAGGTGACACTACCATTACTACCATTATGCAGGGAATTTAAATGAATGAATGCTTTTAGAACTAAGAACCAGATTTAGAATTACAAAGGACACTGCAGTATAGTAGCAGGAAGAAACTTCTTTAGCTACAGCAGTAACAGCAGACATAGGATTCAGGATGCTGTATATGTTGTGACATATGAGTGCGCACTGCTGTGTAGGGTCACTAATTACATGAAATTTTGTAGATTTTGATCCTTGGGGATTGTACAGAAGAGCAGGGAGCGTCACAACAGGAGGCGGGACAAGGACATAGCTGTGATAATGACGCATCCGCTTCATTCGCTTCTTCAGACATACAGGATGAGTTGCTAGCAGGTGAGCTCTACCTTTCAAATGAATGAATTATGGCAGGCTGATGAAGCTTTTTGATGATGATGGTGAAGTTGTTGGAGATGATAATGGTGGTGATGAAGTTGTCATCATGTACATCATGAAGGTGATGGAGAGACCTGATGGCTTATCAGGTGTTACTACTACTAATAAGCATAATACTGCTTATTCTATGGAGGAAGTCTTTGCCTAGTTTGAGCCCCGCATGAGGAAAGTGCAGCCACTGTTCTATAGATTTCATGGCTGCACTGACCATCTCCCTGACATGCTGGCCATGTTGTCCAAGATGGCTGCCAAGAGTGCATTGATGAGGGATCATGGGTGGTGGTGTGGTGTGGTTATGGTGCTCATCCTGTTCTCCCCCGCCTGCTACTCATCCACCTTCTCACTTACTACTGCATGTAGATCGATAACAATAGCTAGCAATAAGCTGTTTTACTATCCTCATCTCTGATCATCACTGCATCATGTAAATAATCATCATCACTCTCTTTACTCTCTTGTGTAAGTTATTAGCATCACTGTACAGCTTATCACTTTAATTATCATCACTTATTGTTTGCCTGCTCCCTTATTGCTACAATTGCTACAGAATCCCCTCAAGTGCAATAAGAGGAACACAAGAAAAAACTAGAAAAAACACGTGTCCAACCTTGCATTTGCTGCTTCTCTCTCACAGAGAGAAACATATGAGTATGAATAAGCCTTGATCTACTTGATCTCAAGGGATTTAACTTTCTACATCTTTCAACCCAAAGCAAGAAATTGAGGATGAAAAGAAAGCAGAAGTCGTGCCTGCTTGCTGCCAACCAAGACATGATGTATAATAATGCTCCCTGCTGTCCTTCTTGTTTGAAGTAATAGTTAGGAATAATGATGTTGATTATGTAGTTCATGTGTTTGTAGTCCAGAATTTGTTGTTGATGATGATGGTAATGATGTCCTCTTGCTGCTTTGTCTTTATTGTCTTTCTGCTTATGCTTTGTGTATGTGTATTGTGTAATTGTTATTCTAGTTATCCCCCCTCTGCTTGTCATCATGCTTGCTGTTTCATGTGTTTCATGTTGCCTGTACAAATTTAATTGATTTGAATGCATTAAAAAACAATAATAGGCATGTATTGTATCATTATAATTATGACCTTATGCTGATTATGCTGATGTAATAACTAATATCATCATCTCCCCTGATGTACTTATCTTAATAATTAAGATGCGTCATAATCTACATAATCAAATCAACAACAAGCAATGAAGTGATCAAATGAGGCTGAAATAGCTGAAAATGATTAATAGAAAACAATACGAACAATGCGAATTAGGAGAACGAAGTGTTAAAAGTGAAAAGAGGGCCTATATACTATGTACATTCTCATATACCTATGGCCTTGAACTTTGACATAGTGCATTATCTCAGCAACCAAAGTCAGTAAAGTCAGAGTTTTTTTTATCAAAACATCTGAATATCATTACAACATCACCCCATTTCAATATGAACACCTATCTCACATTACTCACATACTACTTCCTTGTACTCTAAATACTCAAAAACATCATTTCTCATAGGAAAATAATGGCACCTCATTATTATCTGTAACATGTTTAACAACATATCAAACCACGAACTGAATATATGGACATGCTAATCTCATACACAGGTACCTAGTATCATATTCATAGGATCTTAGCTTTCAAACACTGCATTTGGTGCATTCTACTTCAAGTTATGGCCTAAAAGCCTCTTCAAAAACAGCAAAATTTGACAAGTGTGAACACCTACTACACCTACAGCCCCAACCACAAGGCATGTGCATGCACTTATAATACTTATAAATTATAGAATCATCTTGAGTATGTCTTGCTATTGCTCCTAGACTGCTACCTAGACACCTCAGACATGTAAAACAAGTGAGTCTAAGTAGTCATGAGCCCTCTATGTGATGTCACTTCAAGTTTCAAGCAGGGGAATGCCTTGTTTTTTAGATTCCTGCCAGCTTCCAAGTGTACTGTTTTCCCCTAAACACATCAGAAATATTTTCTGAGCACACATTACACACATAGCACACATCCATGTTCATATAACATTAAACTACAATTTCAAGACTCTAAACATTACTACATTACATTTGGTGCACCTTAAGCAAAGTTATGGCCTACTAAAAGCCTTTTCAAAAGACATGTGTGGAAAGAGTAGGAAAGAGGGGTGTCTACCTAGTCTACCTTAAATGCTGCTACAGCCCGCCTAACAGCCCAACCCTCAGGGCATGGGCATGCACATATAAATAAATTACAGAAACATCTTGAGTATTATGAGTATGTCCTGCTATTGCTCCTAGACACCTCAAACATTATGTAAGACAAGCGAGCCTAAATCTACTAAATCATAAGCCCTCTAGGTACTCTAGGTGATGTTTCTGTAGAAAATTAACAAATTGTAAAAAAATTACAAGTGTCGTATGATCCGCCAAGACAACTTACACATGAAGGAGTACACATGTGTGCATATGTAATGAACAAATCTGTTGCAATATTACAAATGAATTAAATGAATGTCCCTGTAGTCCCTGTGAATTCGAATCAATCATTCTTCATACTACTACTTCTTCTATGTCTTACCTCTCATGTCTATCATGTCATGTACTCTGTACCATGACATTAATGACATGCATGCAGTGCTTAGCATTCATATAATTCATCATCAGGTGATGGCGCATTAGGCGCATGCATGGATTATTGCCTAGCACTGAAGCGTTGTTGGCGTGCTTGCAGTGCATAGAATTCATCAGGTGATAATGTTATGCAAGCAGTTTCTAGATTTCAGCATGTGAATACATGCAATCAGTTAAATCAGTGCTTAGCAATATTCAAGTGATGCCATTATGCATGCAATGCTAAGCATTTATCTACATTTATAATCAAATGATGACTTGCATTACTTGCATGCAGATGAGCTGCTTAGCAGCATTAGAGGGGTCCTACTAGTCCTACCATTCTCTAATCGTGGCCCAGGTTGCGCCT
>BEGY01000138.1:45514-108767 GCA_002335675.1 Chlamydomonas eustigma | reverse complement strand
TATACAACAACAGGTATGTTGCAGTTTGAGGACTACCATGCAAGATATTAGATATACAACAACAGGTTTGTTGCAGTTTGAGGACTACCATGCAAGATATACAACAACAGGTATGTTGCAGTTTGAGGACTACCATGCAAGATATACAACAACAGGTATGTTGCAGTTTGAGGACTACCATGCAAGATATACAACAACAGGTATGTTGCAGTTTGAGGACTACCATGCAAGATATTAGATATACAACAACAGGTATGTTGCAGTTTGAGGACTACCATGTATAACGTCAACACTAACTAGGGTCAGCAGTTGCTGATGATCTAAGCACCACATTTTTGTGTGCATGTAGGATTTCAAGCCTGTGACTGCTCAAGTCATCCATGTTGACAGCACAATGTTGGAAAGAAGTGATGTGAAGGGAAGTCATAATGACGGAGTTGGTTTAAAGTCAACGCCTGCTACCGCATCCATGACAACCACCACAGCTCCTAAGAAAGGACAGGCTTCAACTGAAGCTGTGGTAACCAAAGGTGTCTCTGCCGCATCTTCAAACATCCAAATGTCTCCTGTAGCTTCAGTACCTCCTAAGCTTGTTATGGAGGCTGAGCTTGCAGCTAGGGAATTAAGGCATCAAGCCAAGGAGTGTCCTGATGAAAGCAGTGAAGACCCTGAGGGTGAGATGACAGATTGACCCCTCTTTGGAGAGACATGACTACGGAGGATTGTTTTTTGCTTGCAATAATGCTGTTTGAGCCGAGCAATGATTACCTAGGGACTCTGCGTCAGGAAGTTGCATGGAAGTTGCATGGAAGTTTTTGAATTGATGAGTTTGTTAAGAAGTAGAAATTAAATATTTGAGGGATTGTGATAGGGTCTAGGAATGAGGAGGGTAGAGGGAGTGTGACAGGGACACGTAATGTCCAAAACAGATTGTAGTAGTAACTGTTGAACAAACAGAGCTCCGATGTCAAGCTGGTATTCCCAACGTATTTTATCACAAGGTTTGGTTTGCTGAATTCTGAACATTCTTGTGCTGCTTTTCTATCAGAGAGACGTGATGAATGCCAACCAGTCCAGATTCGTCTGCAGATACCAGTTGAACACGAGCTGCACTGCCCACACCTTGTGATGTGTGTGTGGGGTGAGTGATTTCATTATATTTCTCCAAGGAGTCTCAGGCAACGTCGCATTTATTTCTGGCTGCTTAGACTGCTCAGACTGCTTAGTGTGGCCAGCAACTTGCATTAACCTGATATAATGCTCTTCAGTATAATGCAGTAAAATGAATTTAAACCTGTTATGACCCTTTCTACATTCTTGTGAACAGACAGCTTCCCAAACTGGGCAAAATCCCTGTGTAAACAGCGGAGTGGCAAGCATCTGAGCAGTCTTCTGGATGCTGACGTAGCATTAGGTGTCTTGAGACCTGGGAGTACTGTCTGGTCTGGGACCCTGTCTCTGGCAGCTGCAATAAGTCAGCTTCAGATTGGGTTCAGAGGACTACCTGATGCCAGGAAGCACATTGACCATGAGGCTGTACATGAGGTAATTTGAGCTGCTGTGATTGCACGAAGATATCCAACAAGAATAGACTCACAATTTTTGAATTTAGAGGTTGAACCTCTGGCTGAATACAGAAAATCTTGCTAGCAAACAGAACATCAAGTGGTTAAGCAGAAAATGTCTCTGCTCTTTCACTTCTTTGTCCCACAAGTTGAATGCTATGCCACTTTGCTTGGTAGCAAGATTGCAGTCCTCTCAAAGAATTTGATACGAGAACGTAATCACCTCCACATTTTCTTCCTTCTGCCTATGTGACAGCAAGATTTCATCTTATAATCCTGTTACTGCAATTTCCCTACATCATTGACAGTTGTTATTGCCCAAACATATTACATCCATCTGCTTTTGTGATCGCCAGGTGGCTTTGAGGTTGTGCACCTCTAGCATAGGCATACACACAGCTGTTCTTACTCGCCCACCTGCAACTGATACTTCACCACAACACACTGAGTGCAGCTATGAGCTTCGAACCCTCAGAATAAATCCGATTTCTTCGAGTCAACCAAGTGCTGTGGTCACAGAGCACTCACTTGCACTGTCTTGTGATTCAATGTCTTATGAAGATAGCAAGCGCATGACTCTGCAGCAGCAGCAGCAAGCTGTGGGTGGCATCCGCTTGAGAGGACTGAAGGGTCTGACTGCTACAATCAGTCTGAGAGCCTGTAACAGATTAAGTGATTCAGTAGATGATAGCAGGTCCACCCTTTCCAGTCATGCAGCATGCACAGTAGTTGGGCGTCCCCAGGAAGGTTTGGCTAGGCAGGAAGCTAGCAATGCTGGCTTGTCCATGGAAGCAACAAAGCAAGGGGCCACCAGAGCAGGAGACCCAACCCTACGCAAGCGGAAGCATCTGGATAAGGTTCTCTCAGAAGAAGAAGTAAGTGGGGGTGGTAAGACAACCTTGGTTCATACCTATGAGACTAAGTTCTCATACGTAGCAGTAAACTTACCACTCTGCTAAGCAATTGTTAGGATGTTGCTCATTCCCTTTCTCTGTGTTAGACACTGCACTGCCAAATGCTGTTAATCTAGGGCCCTTGCCACTTTGTTGAGTTGATTGGCTGCAAAGGATCAGAGAGTTGCGTGTGCAACTTCAGCACCTTGTCATGATGTTGATGATGTAGGAAGGGTTCTTTAATAATACAGACAATTCTGAACCTTTGCTCAGATTGTTGGCAGAAGATGGTCATGATCCTTTTCAAAACTGATGTTTCTGGTTTGCAGGCTCTGAGGGTGAAGAAGATGAAAGCATCTACATCATCCTCACCAGCACTTCAAACCTCTGAGCCACCTGCCTCTCAGCAGCCGTCATCTACTCAGGGGCTACCATCTGAACACCTCAATCCTGGTCAGGGTTGTCCTCAAAGTGTTGATGAGTCAGAGATCCCTGCGCCTGTGGATCCTGTCTTGGATTGCTCAAACTCTCCTGGTGGAGATGCACTGGCTGCTGTTGAGGCTCCTCTAGTGCAGTACAGGTTCATGTTTGCAGGGGATCAAAAGATGGCGAAACAATGTGAACCTGCCTTTACTTGCTGCATGTGTAACCAGAGGACTGAGAGCTTCAAGGTAGTGACTGATGCTTGAAATGATAAACAGGGGCCAGAATCAATGGTCATTGAAATGAATAATGGTGAACAGGAACCAGAATCAATGGTCATTGAAATGAATAATGGTGAACAGGAACCAGAATCAATGGTCATTGAAATGAATAATGGTGAACAGGGGCCAGAATCAATGGTCATTTGCTCCTCAAGTATTTATTTGTAGGTGCATTACATTTACATACCTAAACATCTTTCACAAAAAGAGGCATTTCTGCATGTATCACTACTGCTTGCATAAGAAGTTTAATCAATTAAGAAGTACTCAGAAGCATCCTATAACAACTTGAGACCTGTGACTAGGCTTCTAAATGCTGTTGCAGCCCCTGCATGGGGCGAGCATAGCTATCAGAGGATGTCCAGTATTTAATGCACTGAGCAGCATCTCCATGCATCTGACATGAGATTGTTTAGTCCCATCATTTCATTATCTCCATGCATCTGACATGAGATTGTTTAGTCCCCTCATTTCATTATCTCCATGCATCTGACATGAGATTGTTTAGTCCCCTCATTTCATTATCTTCATGCAGGGGCTGCAACAGCATTTAGAAGCCTCTCATTTATATCTCAAGTATGAATACTTTGATGGATGTGTGGGAGCTCCTGGTCCACAACCTGCACCTGGGGCTATTGCAGTTGTAGTGGTGAGCATGTGGCCTCATAGAGGAAGAAGCATGCATTACTATACCAGCTGGCAATCAGCAAATTGCAAGCAGTCAGCCATGTGTGCTGAGCTTCATATGTCTGTTTCTCTATGCATTGTTTCTTAATGGAATCTCCCTACTGTTGCTTGCGGGTACAAATTGTCTCTTTTAAAATCAAGGTTTGCGCTCCACAGAAAGAGGTCAAGTTTCTGTCCACATGAGGTGCATTGTTCTCAATGCTACAACTCAACCTGAGCTTGTTTGATCATTGACTTGAGCATAACGAGCCTTTGACTCCCATGCCCAGGTTAGGGTGCCACTCACTGTTTGATCATTGACTTGAGCATAACGAGCCTTTGACTCCCATGCCCAGGTTAGGGTGCCACTCACTGTTTGATCATTGACTTGAGCATAACGAGCCTTTGACTTCCATGCCCAGGTTAGGGTGCCACTCGCTGTTTGATCATTGACTTGAGCATAACGAGCCTTTGACTCCCATGCCCAGGTTAGGGTGCCACTCACTGTTTGATCATTGACTTGAGCATAACGAGCCTTTGACTCCCATGCCCAGGTTAGGGTGCCACTCACTGTGTTCTGCCGGAACACATTTAGGCTGCTGGGCTTAAGGGAAAGGAGCATATTTCGAGTGGAAGGCGGGTTAAATCATAGTGTGGTCAATGTGAGTGCTGATCCTTCTGAAACTGAGGGCAGCTCCCCTGGATGATGCAGCAGCCTACTTTGTTCACTGGACCTTATTATCGTGCTCTTGTTTGTTTGGCATCCGCCCCTGATGTTGTAACATGCAAAGCGGCTACATTAGAGGTTGTCAATATATTGGATTTGCCTATATGACTGAGTGTGCCTATACGACTGAATGTAGCATGGAAATGCTATCCCATGACCTGATCCGAGGTGGCACTTGCAAGTAACACAGTGCCCTCCCATTCACAGACTTTCATCTTCCACAAAAGGATAAGCAGCACCCTTGACTTTGATAAAGACGCTGCCTTCCTGCTATCCAGAGCGGCTGGTCTTCCCCTTCCCCTTCCTCTTCCTCCTCTGCTTCCATCCAGCCCGCTACCAATGATCAGTGTAAAGGACATTGGGGCAAAAGCTGGCTTGGTCATGTCGGACTCCAGACAGACCTCAGAGCAAGTGAGTGACCTGCCAGCCTACTTACATGTGAAGACTGGAATTATCCAGGAAGTTGTACGTAGAGGAGTGTCAATGACTGCTTCTGGTCTAAACCTTAGGTTTATTTCATAACTTGGTACAAGAAATCATCCCGGCCCTCAATTAAGTTTGCCTTCAACTTAATTTTGTGTTCTCATTTAAGAGGCTCATTCTGGTGAAAGCCTGTCCTGTGTCATTGTTGTTTTCTGAAACGCCTTGCTGGTGGTGAAGGGCGCTGTTGTCCGTGGGAAAAGCAAAGGCAAAGTTTGTGCGGTTGGACGCACCATTGGCGGCCCCCTACGTGCCGAAGATGGACAGCTATCTCGAAGATACTACCATTCCCGGACAGCCGTGCCCATGACGCCGGAGGAGGTGTTGAATGGGCAGGACACCGATGATGAGACTGATATGGAGGGTGTCAAGGTGTGAATGCCAGGTGCCAGATCTGATATGGAGGGTGTCAAGGTGTGAATGCCAGGTGCCAGATCTGATATGGAGGGTGTCAAGGTGTGAATGCCAGGTGCCAGATCTGGCACCAGAATACATTGCCACACAGCTCACATCATGATATGGCCAAAATAGAATGTAATAAGGCGCATTACCATGCCTCATGCTCAGATTAATCTTCTGACTGCAGAGGGAATTAAAGAGTGGATTGGCAGCATCTTCTAACAAACTGACTGTTTCAGAAAGGGAGCTTATCACATATTGGAACTGCTTTACTCGGAAAACACCAGCCTTTGCAGACTACATCATTCCTACCAGGTCTGTTCCCACAACCTGTTCCTTACCATCTTGTAAGGAACTCTCTTGGTGTGTCCCTTCCAATCAAAAGCTGTAATGACATGTCCTGAGGGAAGTTATTTGATGTGGTCCCGTGTTATTGTGTGCTGCAATCGTATTTCCGTGGAAACTCAGATATTGCCTTCTGTACTATTGAGCCCTTCAGTATCTATGAGAAGGGAGCTCCTATGTCTTCATGAGATGAGAGCCTGGAATGTCTCTCCTCTTGAAAACTTGTGTTTGCACAACTACGATTATTTTTGGCGGCAGGTGTTGCCAATTTGTGAAGGAGCACAAAGAGATGCTAAAAGCAAGAGGTCAAGATGGGAGGTAAGCATGGACAGGGTTCACGTCTTGGGGTGTTTGCTGCTGTGTATCTCGTGAGACAAATGTGCTCAGTATGTGGCAGGTGGGATAGGGCATGTACTAGTTATCACTTAAGTATCTGGGATGCTGCATCCTTAAGTTGACACTTGACTACGTGGCATTTTGCATTGGTTTAGTGCTGGAACCTACCTTAATCCATGTTTATCATGTCTTTGTAGCCATGAATTCTGTTCTGATTGGTTGGCTCATGCTCATGCCGTCATTGACCTATTGTGGTCAATAGAAGCAGCCTAAAATATTGCCATCACATGCTACCCTATACCCTATACCCTAATGTTTCTTCATGCAGACGGAGTTTGGTCACTTTCCTGTTGATGCTTTGGGAGTACTCTCTGATAGATGCAAAGACAATGGACAGGTAGGTTTATATAAAGAAGAGCTGAGGGTCACACAGTACAGGGCAAGAGTGTGGATGATATTGCTACTTAGTTCAATAATGCACGATTGTGATCAGAGGGGCACTTACATATATAAGTTCATTATGGATGAGCTATGCTTGAGTCATAAGGTAAATTGTGCTGCTTTGAATGACTGTGACTGGTAGGCAATGCTGGCTTAATGTGAAATTTTTACATGATGCATCCAACCTACTGAGCAAAACACAGTAAAGAGCAATATCTGAACGCAGGTGCTTCTCCATTTACGATGCTGAAGATCCTTTCCAGGATTCCACACTTGCAGTACATGATGTCACTCTGGCGGAGGCAATCGGCAAGAATGCTGAAGCTGAAGCTGGTAGCTGCGCAAGCAGCCCGAAATGCAAGGTCCCTGGAGCGCACTCTGGAAAGATGCATTCAATCAACCCATGGTCTAAGGCCGGGTCTGGTAGCAAAGTATCTTCTCCAGGGGGTGGAAACACTCTCCGTGCTGAACCTACTAATGCGAGCACAAGTCATTCTAAGCAGGCCCCTTCAGTTGCTTCTAGGGGCTGATTATTCTATTTTGCACATGTGAATTGGAGAATAAAGCTGCAATGTGCTATTGCTACCCATGTCCACACATTTATATGATATTGGAGGAGGTCGGCCTGGGCATCATGTCGATGATGTTTGAATTGCAACAGCAATTCAATTGATCTAGCTGATATCAGTATCTACTGCAAAGATGGGAGATGAGGCCAAACTCTATTGCTTTAGACTATTTGTAGGGCACTCCGCTGAGTCAGGAAGCACCCAGTTCTCATGCTTTTATTGTCAATGGGGAATTAGTGCAGTCATAGCATAGCAGCAATACTGGTCAAGGAATTCACACCTAACTGAAACAAGGACTGCTGGAGCACAGGACATTAGGTGGGATGAATTGTATTTGAACCAACCGCAATTAAAGTGTTAGACGGATTGACCCTGTCATTTGTGAATTTGACTGCCTGACACATAGTTTGCATAGGCTGGCCCTTCAGTGCAATCCGATGCATTTGTCCTACATGATATTGGAGAAAATGTGTAGTTCCTTCTTCCTTATATTGAAAATTTTATGTAGACACATTTTGACAAGTTCTGCTGGGTTAGAGGTGCCTCAGATTTTTCAGACATCTTTGTTGTCCTGGATGAACTGAAGACTGTAGCAGCAGATGTAAAGACTCCTCACATCATCATACTTTGTCTGCCACGAATTTTAATTAAGAAGCAACATGTGAATCATCGACCGCACCTTCCTGTTTTTCCTTCAAGGTTTTCTCTGCAAGCAAGTTCAACCATGAATAAGACAAAACTGCATGGTTCCGCGAACAATGATTACCAATACCATGATGACTGCCACAATTGATGTTCATTTGTTTGAAGGTTTCTACAGAGTCTTGGCATCACAATTTAAAAGACACCCTTTTAACTTCTTACCTTACCTCAACTAAATCATATGTTGACAACATACATTTGTCCAAAGTCTGATCCTCTAAAATATTTCCACGACAGTACTTCAAATCCTCAAAATCTGATCTAAATTGCAGGCACTATTGAGACTATTGGCTGTAAACAAGAACCTGCTGAACTTTTCTTGAACCCTGAACCGTTCTTGAACTCTTACACTGGCCCTCTGAACCTTGCAGACCCCATGTCAGAAGCATACATGGATGCCCCATGCTTATTCCTTTCAACATCCACCACTAGATTCCTTTCAACATCCACCACTAGATTCCTTTCAACAGCCGCCACTAGATTCCTTGCATTCCCTATCCAACATGAACGCTCTGCTGCAACGCTTAGAGGACATTGAAGCAGAGAATAAACAGTTGTGTGAGACAGAACAGCGGCTGATGAAGCAAGTAGAGGAGGACAAGAGCGTATTGCAGAATGAGATCACTTTGCGCAAACTGAACGATCAGAAGATCGCTAACATCCAGGTGGATATGAAAAAGCTGGCTGATCAGCTAAAGCAGCTTGAGGAAAACAGGATAGACTATGCACGATGTTGGAGGGGTCATGATACTGAAGCCGTCATTGCAGCTCAGGTGAAACAAGTGAAGGATGATCTAATGAAAATGGTGAATCAGAGGACTCATGCAGCCCCTACCACCTCCCCAGCTGTAGATAATACCCTGCTTTGCTTCAGCATCTCAGGGGAGGAGGATGATGGGAAGAACAACACCATGCGCTATATGGCTGAGAAAGTGCAAAGCATAGTGCATGAGCGCTTGGGTGTTAGCATCAACATACAGGAGGCCTATAGACTGGGCAAGTATAATGCTGTAGCCTGGAAGCCTCACAAGATCAGGTTCTTAGTGCAAAACAGACTAGAGGCCCAAGACATAGTCCTTAATCGGAAGAAGCTGGCTGGATCGTCATCTGGGGACTGGGATGAGCTGACTAAGGATGAATTGGGGTCACGCAACCTCCTGTGGCCGAAGTTCCTGGAGGCCGGGAATGCCAAGAAGAGAGTCCATTTCAAGAGAGCACGCTTCTACGTTGAGGGACTGGAGAGTACTGGAGGTGAAGGCAATAATGTGCTAGGGGGCCCCCCGCAAACCTCATTGCAGCGAGCTCCTTTTGCGCATTGTAACTTGGAATTTAGGAGGCTCTCTTTGTAGCCTTGATACAAACTCTGTTTCTCTGGCTCTCCTGAAAAATGTAGACAGTGCTGCTTTCTCTCACACCGGCTTTCCCCCAGGTGACGAAGTCCCTTCTCTGCCTGGTTTTGTTTGCATAGCTTGCAGTGCTAGGACGTATGAACCAACGTGGGGTGGAGTCGCAGTTTTCGCGTGAAGGTATGAATGTTACTAAAGACGAGGATTTACCAGCTTGCCGCATAAAAGTGGCTGATAAGCATGATATTTATGCGTTTATATGTTACCTCCCCCATCCTCATCCACCTATTTTCGTCATGAAGGCAATTTGTCTTTAAGGAATCATTTCGATATGATAGGGCAGGGCTTGAATAAATTCGGTAATTTTGGAGAAGTTCTTTTGATGGGCGACTTGAATGCTAGAACAGCTCTTTTGAGCGACACTTCTGGTGAGCTGGAGTTGAAAGAATGGGAAGATCTGCATTGCTCAGGTGTGCCTATTTCCCCCCATCTTATCAATAAACTTTCTCAAGGTATATCAATCCCTGTTAGATGTAGCCAGGATTCTGCGGCTGTAAATCAAAATGGTAAATTACTAATCGAATGTTGCAAGAATCATGCTTGAACAATTCTAAATGGTACATTACCAGGAGATGAGATGGGTGCTTGTACATATTTTCAGCATGAAAATGCCCACGGTCACCATAGCTTGATTGATTACTTCATCTCCTCCCCATCTCTGTTGTTTACTCCTTGTGGAGACTTTTAAGTAAACGTGTCGTTATCAGTTGCAGATTTGTCTCTTGTTCCTGTGCGTTGTAATGGTGCTCATTTTGATCACCTGCCAGTATTCTCAACTGTTCCAATTGTAGCCCTAGAAAAGACATCTTCATCGAGGAGTAATAAATGTAGGAATCCAGATGTTTCTAATGTATCACACATCTGCTATAGGTGGCATGATCTTTACAGAGATGACTATGTTGCCATTCTTTCAAACTCTTCTCTAGTAAGAGAGCATTTCCAATTGATGCGTAACGCTAAGGATGTGAAGGATGTTTCCAATTACTTTTCTGAAGCCCTTCAG
This sequence comes from Chlamydomonas eustigma, assembly GCA_002335675.1. NCBI lineage: Eukaryota > Viridiplantae > Chlorophyta > Chlorophyceae > Chlamydomonadales > Chlamydomonadaceae > Chlamydomonas > Chlamydomonas eustigma. Next base: position 98,531 of record BEGY01000138.1, on the reverse strand, counting down.
CTTGCTATTTCTGAATTGCTTGCATTGCATGGTTATGTGAAATCGCGCCATAAGCCTAAAGGAAACACTGCTAGAGAGGATAAACCTCCTGTCAATGTGTGGTATAATGATAGATTATGTCGTGAAGCCAAGAGACAGTATACACCATGTGCTGTTATACATGGTAGAGGATCAGAGTTCCTAGGAGTTCTTGTACAGATCCTTTCCATTGGAGGGGATGTACAGCCCTAGGAGTTCTTGTACAGATCCTTTCCATTGGAGGGGATGTACAGCCCTAGGAGTTCTTGTACAGATCCTTTCCATTGGAGGGGATGACTTACCTAACTAACCCTTAACTGAGCAAGATTTCAACCTGCTACAGCTCCCAGCCTAGCTTTGACCATCCCATGTGAGGGTGGTCATCTTTTGTGTAAAATAGGAGCTTAGTCCACAACATCAGTCGCAATTAGTAAGCAACCTGTTACAAGCATTAGTGTGACAGTAATGCCTGGTAACCCAAATGGTGACATTTTCTCTTGTTATTACATAAGGAACAGATGTAGTAGCCATGCTGGACATTGTACTGCACAATGTAGGCTATGCCTCTTTATTCCACACATGAATGCAAAGCAGGTACCTACACTCAGTGCCACTGAAATAAAGCATAAAATTCCACACTGAACACAAAATATGTCGACAATGTCGGTAAGGACACTTTTTGCATCCTTGAAACCTAGTAGGTATTGGACCACATTTTTTCACACATCTACAAACTTTTGCATTGCATGGACGAGCAGCAAAAGCTGAATGAAAATCCAAAAACTATGATGTGTTGCTGTAAGCAGTGAACATAAAGTGGTTTAAGAACGTACCGCATAATCTATGATTGCTGTAAACGTTCAGCATGGGACTGGCTCTCGTGTGGTCAAAGGAGAAGTAATAATCTGGTTAAATTTTAAACTTAGTCCACTTTCGGTCCAAAGCCTTTATTGTTGCGCGTAATCGTAGGATGTCATCAGTATCCAGTCATTGAAGGAATTGCATCCTGAGGTATATCACATGTATATGCTTTAGACTGCCTTGTGACTTATGCTATCACGTTGGTGCGTCACGTGCAGAGTATGTTGTACATGGTTTGTGATGGGCACGCTGGAGTCAAGGCAGCAAATTACACAGCTTTTAACCTCGTCAAGGTTCTGAAGGAAAAGCTTCCCAAGAATGTGCCAGAGTACAGTTGTTTTACAGGACGGCCAAGCGAGGGTGAGAAAGCAGGTTATCAGATAAGAGACCTTATCCGACGAAAAAGCCGTCCCTTGGCAGCCGCTGAAAAGCAATGGACATGTTTGATGTTATAATATATTTGCCTACATTTGCAGAATTAAGAGCATTTGCGGAAGGAATCCAGATTGCAATGTGTGAGGCATTTGTAAGCACCGACAATGAGTGGATGGAGAGGGGACATAATGCTGGTGGGTTCAGGCATTACAAAGTATATACCTAGGTAGTGAAGGCATACAATGCGGTAAATCAATCTCTTCTTGCTGTTTTTTTATCTGCTCATTACGTTCTGACCAACTGAACCAAGTGAACTCCTGACATTGCTCTGTATTGTAATAGATCTTCTTAACACCAAGAGTTGCTGTTGTATCATAAAATCAAAAATATTGAGTGTCCTGATGTCGGGTAGGAGAGGAACAAAAATATCCATGGTTGATGCTCTCCTAGCCTCTATTCTTTGTTTATCGTACTAGCAGGTACCACTGTGACAGCAATGCTCATCTCTGTTTATCGTACTAGCAGGTACCACTGTGACAGCAATGCTCATCTTTGTTTTATCGTACTAGCAGGCTACCACTGTGACAGCAATGCTCATCTTTGTTTATCGTACTAGCAGGTACCCACTGTGACAGCAATGCTCATCTTTGTTTATCGTACTAGCAGGTACCACTGTGACAGCAATGCCCATCTTTGTTTATCGTACTAGCAGGTACCACTGTGACAGCAATGCTCATCTTTGTTTATCGTACTAGCAGGTACCACTGTGACAGCAATGCTCATCTTTGTTTATCGTACTAGCAGGTACCACTGTGACAGCAATGCTCATCTTTGTTTATCGTACTAGCAGGTACCACTGTGACAGCAATGCTCATCTTTGTTTATCGTACTAGCAGGTACCACTGTGACAGCAATGCTCATCTTTGTTTATCGTACTAGCAGGTACCACTGTGACAGCAATGCTCATCTTTGTTTATCGTACTAGCAGGTACCACTGTGACAGCAATGCTCATCTTTGTTTATCGTACTAGCAGGTACCACTGTGACAGCAATGCTCATCTTTGTTTATCGTACTAGCAGGTACCACTGTGACAGCAATGCTCATCTTTGCTGGTCTGATCACTGTTGCAAACATTGGGGACTCTACATCTATTCTTGATACTGGGATCAGTATTTTGGAGATGACTTGCAGTCACAGAATACAGGACAGTGTGACGGAGCAAAACAGATTAAGAGCAGCAGGTTGCAAGATTGCTTCATTGGGCTTCCACCTGCAGGTGACTTTTAAATGCTGAAGTATAGGATGCTGCAGATTGCTAACATGTGATTTTGGACATGGGGGCTTTAAGTGGGGCCGAGCTTCCATTAACAGTAAACAAAGAAGAAGGTCATAGCATAAGACTGGGTGCGCAAGGTATCTCTTCAAGAGCTCAGGTTAAGATGTGATTTATGTAAATAGTTGTGGTATAAAACTGCTGCATTTTGTGTTGACTTAACTGTTAACTGTTGACTGCATTTTGTGTTAACTTATGTACTGGGTCTCCAAATCTAAGAGGCAGCATAGTCACAAAAGTTGGAATAGTTTTTTATATTTGCCATAAGTTTGCAAACAAAGTGTTTTCTTTTGCCATTTCAGATCAAATTTTTCTGCGGTATAGGTTGGTGGCTTGATGCTTTTTAATGTCTAATGCAAGGTTCAAGCTCAATCATAGGTCCCTGTCTGTGTGCTGTTCCTGATGCATGCTGGTATTGTCCAGCAAGTGGCTCAAATAATTTTGTCTCCATTCTTGCCTCAGGGTCCAGCTAAACCTGGGGAGCCAGGTGTGGGACCTTTACGGATCTGGCCAGGAGGGTTGTGTGTCTCAAGATCCATTGGAGATGCTGATGCAGGGCCAGAGATTATTCCAATGCCTCACATAAGACAGGCAGGGTTTGTCATTCTAATCTTGGGTTCTTGGTTACCTCCCCTGGTATCTCCTGCTATCTAGAAATAATGCAGCCTGCATTTCTCTGACCCAATAAGAATTCATAATTATGCAATTGAGATGATGTATTTTGAATTAATGGGTTTTGAATTTTCCAATATGTTTTCTGTTGCCAATTATGGAGCGAGTCTGTACCCTGGTTCCGCAACCTGTTGATACTTCAGGCGATCATCCCAGAGGCTGGTTGCCGCGTCATAATAGCTTCAGATGGTTTGTGGGATATTATGAAGCCTACAAAGGTTGTACTCTCCAGCCGCAAGTTTGCTGCCAAAGAAGCTGTTGAGCAGTTGATGATGGTTGTGAACAAAGACCGGCGTATCATTGATGACACTTCCATTGTGATCGTGGACATTCTTCCTAACAGCGCCTCTGCTGCAACCTTTCCAGCAGCTGTGTCAAACATTGAAGCAGCTGTGCGGAGCAGGGCTTCAGCTAGTGTCGCCTCCGCCAAGAGCAGCGGCAGCCTGATGAGGTGCTGTCAGACTGCTCAGACCAATGACGTGCTGGATCCAGCTGAACTTATGAGTGACATTCAGCCTGCAGGACCTGGGAGGTTACAGCTCCTCACTGATCTGGACTGCCTGAAGGTATGTGTTGGGAGGTCATGCTGTTGCTTGTGAAAAAATGCCTGAAATTAGTGTGGTGCCGAAGGTGTAAGTGGTCACGGCTGCTTGACTCTCTCTGCTGCCTCCCTTCTTCAACATAGGGCCCTGCAGCAATGCAGAATATCTAGTTAATGGCTTAGTAAAAGCCCAGATTGTTTTGATGAGCAGGCTAGTCCAAGTACCCGTAAAGCATGTACTATGTCTTGCTTCTTGCGCCGCAGGCCTTCCCTACCTACCGTGATATGCTGTACCGCAATGCTTGTGTGAGAAGATCCAACAGCACTCAAGTGGACATGTCCATAGAACAGCAGCAGCAACAGCAGCCGGCTGTGTTGGTTCTGGAGCTACACCCAGGTGACGATAAGGAGGCGCTACGATACCTTCCCAAAACTGCGTTGGCAGCTAGGGATCATGTTAAGGAAAGTCCACAGCTGCCTAAATCATCATATAATGCCTCGGTGGCAAGGAATTATCATGAAGTGCCACTCGTAGACAGATCCTCCGCCATACAGAAGTACCCAGTACAATCAGAGGAAGGAGGCTACAGCAGGGATAATGAATCGGGGCTGTCTGTGAGGGCTATTGTGACACAGTACAGAGTATCTCTTGAGGGGAAACATGATGGTTCAGAGCATGGGGGGACAAGATAGCTGCTGGAAAAAATGCAACATATGTACAACTAGGCGTTGACTACACACAGCTAGAGTTTGAGTGCAGCAGCTTCAGTTGCCTTCTTTTGAGCAAATCATGTCAAATAGTCAGTGATGGTCTCCTAAAGATTTGTTCGGTCGTTTGTTTTGGTGAATCAGATGCAGAAACAATATTCGAAGAGGTATTGAACCTTGAGAGATGTGCCTTTGTTGTTCTTATGAGCAGTCATCAGCTCCTGTGAAGACAAAGTGGCGCCAGGGCAACATTTTTTAGCTATCAAAAAAGAAGCACCAGAAGAGGGACAAGCTCTGCATCCAAAGCAGTAAATTAAATTTTCAACAGTATTAGTGGAATGGGTCAGACTTTTACCTGTACCTTGATAAAGAGCCTAGACCTGCACCTGGTAGGGTTAGTGTAGTCTTTCCAGCGCTTTGCACACTCAATGGAAATAGCAGTGCTTCTGTTTGTATGAGCTTCAACGTGCACGTGTATCTATCAAATGCTTTTCATGATTTAGGAGGTTGGGACATACCTACTGGAACTGTTGTTTTATGGGCATGTGTGGGCAGAAGGACGTAGAGAGTGTGTTTCGGTGCTGATTTTTCACTCTTATGGTTAACAATCAAATATAATTTTACGCCTCTGTTACGTTAGATTACAAACCTCATGAGTTATATTTGTCCTGAGGATCAGTAAGGTCCGGAGGCAACCTTGTTCAACATGTCTCCAAGGAGTGCCACTTGGTTCTGTTGGGGCCGAAATCGGGCCCCGAGGCGTTAGCTGAAGCATTCTTTTTTATAGCAGTATATGAAATTTCATCATGCCACAGGATATTTCAGCAGGTCATGCCTGTGCTTTGTTAGGGAGCATGTCATCAGTGTAAGAATCTTTGTTGTCAGAACGTAACAAGACTGTAGCTGGAAATTTGAAGATGATTATTTCTGCACAAGACAAGTAGCATGCATAGGTACGTTGCTCTCACTTGTGATATGCAACAGATGTTAACCCATGAGCATTCAAAATTATACACACAGTGTTAACATTCTATTTATGAGGCCCAACAGTCCGGTCTACTCTAGAAACTGGGCTTGCCTCTTTCAAAAAAAGTTAAACAACTTAGCTCGGGCTAAAAAGTGCTGTATTATTATGTTTGATGTTATGATGACAGGGCCACATACTTTACTACACACGCTTCCATTTGGCCTCAAGCGTAAATTCTGAGTAAACCTCAACGTGGTGATGTACACTTGAGAGAGCTCACGTGGTATCAAACACTGTGTACAGACTGTATTATTTATGATTCTGTATTAATGTAAAATCATGGCAACTGTAAATTCATGTATGTTCTCAATTTCACATGCAACCAGTCAGTGCTCGGTTAAGGGAGAGGTGCGTCCATGTTATTTACATTACATCCACTTAAACTAGTGCAGTCACGTTGAATTCTACTTGACTCTTTGTCACATTCTCCTACAGGATGTGCTATTGACTAAATCATTTGATAAGGTGAGGGCTACTTCAGCTGAAAGCGCTGCATCTGTTGTGTACGTAACGTTTCAACACACCCTTACAGGGAGACATATACGTCATCTGCGATGGGCATCTTGGGGTGGACGCTGCAAATTTTGTTCGAGATCATATTGTGGAAGAAATGCTGTCACGATGGCCTTCTCAACTTCCTAACTGGCGTAACCGCGCGGGTGCTCATCAAAAGTTATCATTCACAAGCCGAGCTGACATAAATGTTGCTGGAATTCTCTTGGATGATGAATTTACTATGATGCAATCTTTAGAACTGTCTTGACTCCTCCTCTTACTCATCCTCTGAAGTCTTATTTCCTTCTCGCAGAAGTGGAGTCGCATGCAGCAGCACTGCAAAAGGCCGTGTGCGAAGCCTTTGCTCAAACAGAAATTCAATGGCTTGCCAGGAGACATATTGCCGGTACTTGTTGAACCAGGCAGTCTTGTCAGGAGCAATCTTGTACAATGACAAGGATAACATTTTCCCGCCAACTACTGAACACAGACTAACATAATTTTCTTTATCACAGCATGTTATTTAAGCAACAGTACACAGCATTTCAAAACGCATTCCCGTGCAGGTACCACTCTCACTGTTGTTCTGATATCTGGGAACCTTGTGACCTCCGCCAATGTTGGGGACTCCGCAGCGGTCATCGATTCAGGAGAAACGATCCTTGAGCTGACAGATAGCCACAGGATTCAAACACATACCCAAGAGAAGGCACGGTTGGAGGCCTCACAGTGCCACATTGCACAGCTTGGCTTTCATTTAGAGGTAAAGTCCTGACTGCAACTGAACTGACGTACGAAATCTGTTGTATGATCCTGGTTATGACATGTGTCACCCAGGATTATGTCTTGTATGATCCTGGTTATGACATGTGTCACCCAGGATTATGTCTTGTATGATCCTGGTTATGACATGTGTCATCCAGGATTATGTCTTGTATGATCCTGGTTATGACATGTGTCACCCAGGATTATGTCATGTATGATCCTGGTTATGACATGTGTCACCCAGGATTATGTCTTGTATGATCCTGGTTATGACATGTGTCACCCAGGATTATGTCTTGTATGATCCTGGTTATGACATGTGTCACCCAGGATTATATGCCCAGCTTTCAACATCTGATGTTCCTCATCAACTGCTTTCAACATCTGATGTTCCTCATCAACTGCTTTCATCAATAATCATCATCATGTCTTTCTCTCAACTGCCCAGAAGTGCCCAGAAGACAAGTCATAAGAGATACCCTCACAGCCATATTCCACTCCTATGAGATACCCTCACAGCCATATTCCTCTCCTATGAGATACCCTCACAGCCATATTCCACTCCTATGAGATGCCCTCACAGCCATATTCCACTCCTATGAGATACCCTCACAGCCATATTCCACTCATTGCATTATATCTTTCACCTGTATGTCTCTTTACATCTTTCAGGGTCCAGCTAAACCCCGCGATCCAGGCATTGGTCCTCTTCGTGTCTGGCCTGGGGGACTGTGTGTATCACGCTCCATAGGGGATCTGCTCTCGGGATCTGAGATCGTTCCCCTGCCACACATCAAACAGGTAGGATAGAGTACCCTGGTGGATGGCCTGATATTGCATTTATAGCTTGTACTGATCTAGTGCTCACAGACCTCATCCATGCTTGCTGGCTTTGCATCTATTTGTTGACACAGCCTGAAGGCATAAGTTTTAGGCATAACTCAACATTCAGTACACAAGGGCAAGTTTAATTCAATTTTGAAGTACCAACAGTTGCTCCTGTGTTTTCATAATTCTGTGCCAAGATATCTACCAGTAAGTGAAAGTGCAGAATTTTCAGCTGAAATTTTCAGGGGTAGTATTTATCACTTACAATCCCACTTTAGTTTCCTTGATGCAGATCTTTTTAGATTATCCCATGCGTTTTGTATGACTCAAATACAAATGTTAACTGTTAACTCATAGCGTACGCTTATCCACCTGAGCATAGCTGCATTGTGTGCACACTGCTTACAGGTCTTGCTTCCAGAGCAAGGCAGCCGCATAATCCTCGCTTCTGATGGACTCTGGGATGTGTTGCACCATCGGAAGGCAGTGTTGCTAGTCCGCCCACTGCCTACAAGTGAGGCTGCCTCTGCCCTGCTCAGCTGCTCAGCTGCTGCTGGAGCCCATAAACGACTGATCAACGATGACACCACCATTATTGTCATTGACATCATGCCTTCTGCATCATCTCCACATACAAGGACATCCCTGACGAAGGTCTCGACAGGTACGGAGCTCCAGAACCCTCTATCCCAAGACTCTCCACAGGAATCTTCTGCTCAAAGCTGCTGGATGTCTTGCTTCTCTTCAACTGCACTTCCAGAAGTCATCAGCTCACGGCAGGCCTCTTCAAGAAAGGCTTCCATCTCTTCTTCCGTCAACGTGTCTTCAGTGTTTCAAAAAGACCTTGTTGTGCTAGCTGATGTGGATTGCCTGGAGGCTTTTCCGGACATCAGAGCAATGGTGCAGCAGGCCTCTTGGGGGCTCCATTCTCAAGAGGACTTGGGGCCATCTTGCAAGCTGGACTTCGCACTACCACTTCCAGAGACAATGCTGAGTCTGGGCCCCCCTCATTCTTTCACACCTCACGGCTCCGAGGTCAGCACTTCAAGCACGCTTTCAGCACTTAGAGACACAAAACCTCATTGTTCTGACAATGCTACTGTGATGTATAAAGACATGAGAGCGCAGTACTCTGAAAAGGTTGGAACAATGGGTGGTGTGGATAGTTATATATCAGGAACAGAAGTGAAACCTGTTTTAGGTGTTGCTGATAGCGCATCTTCGTATGATAAAGTCAGATGAGTGTAGGTCAGTTTCTTATTACACGTCCAGCTCATCAGCACTGGTAGCATGTAGAAGGCAGGTCCCCATGTAACAAGCAGGCCCACTTGTGATAGCACCTCATTGAAGGCTTTAGAGATGCTGGTTCTTGAGCAAGTATTGTCATCCTTTGGTTGCATTTTGCTGCTGAGCACAGAAGAAAAAAGGGAGGGACAGGAGCTTTCATCCATTCATTTGTAAGAAAGTCATTCTTTTTTTCAAATCAATGATGTAGATGCCATTGCAGCAGCAGTAAGTATTTGTCATAGTAGCAGGGATAATTATCCTATTATCTAGTATTTTATTTCAAATGAAAGTTTGGTGTGCTCCTACAGGAATCTGTTGTAAATCACATTGAATGCACGATTTGTAGCATTCAAGTGCTTTAATGTTGTAAACTTTGTTTCCCATCTCCTAAGTTGACCAATTCAATGTTCGGCGAGTAACAAGTATTCTGCCGAGGTTAATACAACAAAGAAGCTTATTCAGTTAACATGCAAGAAGATGATTCTTCACATCGATTCATGTTTCAACTGCATGAAATCTTGCGCTTAGCTTATGTGCAACCCATCATCTATTTCAACAGCAAGGTCTCTACAGATACTCCTGAAACAGCAAGGTCACAGGATCCTCTTCATTAGCCAGGACAAGAGCTGCTCTTTCAAACTCCCGCCGCAAACCCTGATGAGATTAGCAATAAGATTGTACCAAACCCTGATGAGATTAGCAATAAGATTGTACCAAAACCTGATGAGATTAGCAATAAGATTGTACCAAAGAAACCAATCTCGATATTGAAATTTCTAAAAAAACTTATGTAAAAAATATTACTTGGAGCACTTGTCTGCATTGTTCATGCAGTGCTGCACATGTGAGACACACAACATGTACAGATGGCTTACTGACAGCAAGTGCTGCCACCTTGCGTACATCAGTCAATCTGACTCGTGTACATCCTAAAGTGAGTCATCATCAGAAAGCAGCAGCCTAAATGCAATGACAACAGCAATTCAGCTGCTGCTTACAAAGGACACAGATGCTTTCATCTGCTGGAAAGCACTGATCCTGAAAGCAAAGCTCATTTTTGTGACATCGTTAAGAGTTCCCTAAGAAGGTAAGCCCTTATAAGCCTGCAATAGACCTGAGGTTACCTTCCCTCAGGCGTTATCTAACAACCTATCCAGAATGATTCGTGCAACTCAAAACATTTTAATCAGAAATTTGTGCTTACCCCAACCGAGTCTCTGTCGATTGTTCGGCCCAGGTCGTGAGACAGCTCAAACGGGTCTTCAATGCACACCAAGTGCCTCTCTGAACCCTGACGGATGGTCCTAGATGAGCGAATCAGAACAACTAGCTCGAAACTTACGATAGTGACCAGGCATAAACATATGACTATGAGACCCGAAACTGTCTTACCTTGCTGTTTCAAGCATTGCATGGACATGACCCCTTAACAGGATATGAACTACAATAGATGCTGATCCCTTGAAAAACCCTTACCACTTCTTCTCTGCCTTAGTCATCAGACCTCCAGGAATACGAATGGACACTGCCATGTTGGGGTAATCGTGCCTGAAAGCCCAGTAATCGAAGAACGCAACTAATAGTTCTGCAAGGCACTCTTTGTTTCCAGAGCCAAAGCTGACCATGGACTTGATGTCGTCATAGAATTCACACCGCCATGGCCCAACCTGTAGAGCATCACATCAGAATGAACATGATGTTTTCTATCAGTATCTTTAGGGTCATTGAGGCCTTGCTGCATTCAAGTGATGTATAAGCGTGATGCTCATGACAATATGTACACAAATCAGCAGAATAGAAGTCCGTGGACTCCTTTTCAACGAGGCTATGGATAATGATGAGAGGTTCGTGAACATCACTTTGACCCTTCACCCTCCTCATCAGCATTCACATGGCATAAAATAAAAACCGCTTAAAATGGTTTTGCAGGATTGACAGCGACTGGCTAAAACCATTGTTCCTATCAACACGGAGCCTGTTTATGGCTATCCTTTTAGGAATCCCTCACCTGCTTTCTATAGACTGATGCAGTGCTGACACCTGGCTGTACCTCAGCAGGTGAGCACCCCATACTGATTCTAGATACTAAAAACTCAGAAGATGCGGACTTCTTAGCAGCATCAGAGGTAGTTCGTGAAGGCAGCTGCTCATAACATCCACTGCTCCCTTCTGGAGGACCTGCAGCTGATAGCTCAGTCAAAGTACCACCTCCCTTCTCCTCCTTTATTTCAAAGGTCTCTGACATCCTGGCACTGTTCATCATCATCATGCTGCTCTTCCTATCTGTACCTGGCCTTTTGTCCTCTCCAGAGTTGAGTGTCTCTGAGGTAGACAGTACAGCCTCCGCTGACATGCCAGTCTCAGTCTCTGCCCAGTCTGAAATTTCTTGCTGCTCTGCTGATACAACTGTCACAGTGGAGGTATCACTAGGCAGCAGACTCTGCAGCACTGGAAGGATGGGAGGGTCCCTTCTTTGTAACAGGTTAATGCACATGAGGACATAAGCGTATGAAGATAGTGTGCCGCGGTAGGAGTCGTTCACACGTCGTCTCTTGGCCCACCACTTGACTAGGAACACGAGCTGACGCAGGCGTGGATCAAGGTCAGTGTAATCTTTGAGCATCTTGGTGTTAACCAGGGCAAGCATGTTATTCACCTGTGGCGTGAAGGAAGAGGACCTAGGCTGGAGGTTGTGTGAAAGGGCAGAGCAGCTGAATGAAATATTTTACTACAAGATGTAACAGATGTATCTGGTGATCGCTAAGGCATTTGAAGTTGAGAGATTGAAACATGAAGGCCTAAATGGGCGCAGTAAAAAAACTGCATGACTCACTGTGACATCAAAGCTGATGCCCTCGCATTTGGCCTTACAAACAGGCACTCTAGCATGGCTTATCGCCTTAACAGAGTCCATGCCAGCATCTGTGAAGATCTCACCCAGCCGTTCCACAAATTTTCCCTATGACAGTACAGACAGCATGGTAGTTACCAAGTTAAAGAGCAACAGGATCGAATGCCTGAATCACTTAAAGCAGGGCATGTTGGCCATGACTGAAGTCAGGTGAAGGACGCAAAAACGTTAGTCTAGGTAGTAGTCAAAATAAGTTAACTTTCCTGAAAACAAAACATGAGTCTTATGCATACATACAGCTTGACAGTGGATATGAGGTTCGATGAAAGGTTGTGATCCATGCATGAAGTTTCAGGCTGAAGTTATGAGCAGGAGACAAAGTAAGATGTGCGATGCAAACCTGATTTTCTTCAACGTCCAAAATCTCTAAACAAACATCTATGTCAGTGCTGTTACGCACAGACAATCCGTTAGCTGCTGAGCCTGTGAATCAAAAGAGTCATTATTTAGCTCTGTATCCTTACGATTTGCAAGCAATGCTGTGCATCAAGAAGATTCAGAGAAGGCTGGCATGTTTTTAGCAATCCAACATTCATGCAGTTGCGATGTAACTGCCCTCACGCAACTCTAAGAATAAGACAAGGCCTGGGACTGCAATCAAGACGATTACCAATAGGTCTAACGAGATTACCCTAACCCAACAATCATTGAACAGATACTACGGAAGCATAGACAGTCTCCATCAAGAGCGCACATGAGTACAAGCTGGACATTTTAGTCTGATACAGAAACAAGCATACACTGAGTAGGATGACTCACCAAAGAGATGCACCTTAGCATGAGGCCACTCCTTGATCAGCAAGGCTCTCACCTATGAATCCCAATAGAATCAGTAACAAGGTATGTCACATGACACAGCAAATTGTCTCAACTAGAGCTCAGCAGTATGCGATATGAGACCCCAGCATGCAGCTCTCTCGTCAAAACTCGCACCTTATGCAGTTCTGCTATTTTTGTGCGTATCAATCTCACATTAAACTACAGCTTCAAGCGCAGACGTACTAAAAATCTAAATCATGCATCAGTTGCAGAGTATGTGTCCATGTCTATGTATAGCATTTACCACTTCCAGTGTAGCCTGATGCCGTCGCCTCTCCTCATTGCTAGGGGACAGTTCCTCTGCCAGCTGTACCAGCTGCCTATTCAGGACATCCAATGACGCCCTGCAGGTGGGCTGCCTTGGTGCGTTCCTGGGTGGCAACAACATACAGGGAGAAGGCATCCTAGGACAACAAGTCCAGCTGGAAGCAGAGGACTATGTTGAGATCGCCATGATGCATCACCATGTTGTGAATGCAGGAGCGCTTAGATTCTGAGACTTCTACAAACCCAGATTGAAGGCAAAGCAGGTTACCTCCGAGCAGTTAAAGGTGTCTTGTTGCGCACTCTCTGAGCACCAGCAGTAACAGGGGTCATCCTGCTGCCAGGAGGCGGAGGAGGTGCCGGAGAGCCATGCCTCGAGGTCCTTTGGCCAGAAGTACCCTCAGCTACAAAAGGTGTACTGCTGGCGATGCTGCTGCTGTGAGAGACCCGCCTGGGAGGGGGTGGAGGGGTTCCTGGCAACATGCTGGATGTTGGATGGTGTTGGTCTTGGATGGTGGTGCGCATCATGCCAGCCTATGCATTTATGTTGAGTGGAGACAAAAGGTCAGGCCACGGTGAGATTATATCAGGTACTCCTTCATGATGAAGTAGAATCCGACAAGTGCTTGGTTTAGGATGAGCCTATGTTTATTGAAATCAAATGTCATAAAAAAAGATGTCAGGGGGTGGTAGCACTTTGAGTAGTATTACCTACATGCTTTGAGTAGTAATTAGTATTAATGACAATGAGCTATGTTGGCTGTTCAAACTTCGTGCTGACCTGTAAGCTTGTCATCACATCATGATAGTTTACTCCACTTAGTTCCGCTGCAGGGTGTCGCTCCGGTGGAGGAGCAGGCTGAAAGAATCCTGTCAGCGTTGAAGCTGCAGCACCTTGTGAGGACTTGCTTGCCAATGACTGATGAATCTGCTGCCTATCATGAGGATTACCTTTGGCAGGGGACGCAGCATGCTGAGGATGATGTATCAGACCCCCATGCATCAGAGGGGGCTGTGTAGATGTGCCATGTATCATTGGACTCTGCATGTGGAATCCAGGGGGGGGGGAGGGGTTCTTATGGGGCTCCCTCCAAAACCTGGAGGGTTGAAGCCTGGGGGAGGATGCACCCAACCATGCTGCTGCATACTGGCTAGGACCTGCTGCTGCTGCTGCTGCATGTGCAACTGCATGAATTGCCAGGACTGATGATGCAATGACATTGCTTCTGGATTGTGCATGTAGGCCTGAGGAGGAAATGGCTGATGCCCATGCATAGGAAACATTCCATGGGGTATGTCTGTCATTAAGCTTGGAGCATATACGTTGCCATGATTGGAAGTTGTGTCCCATTCAAAAGCTCGCCCTGGATTGGTATGACCATTGGTGGGTGTGGGAGCAACACTAGAGCCTGTTGGTGTAGGTACAGGGGAAGGCCCCCATGGGTTTGAGGGTAAGCGAAACAGCTCCCGATCATCAGCTGTGGAGGGAAGAGTTGCTGACTTGTCATCACCCCCAGCAGATAATCGAGGCCCAACAACGGCTGCAAGAGGTGCAGGTACATCAAATATTCGCGCAATAGGCGAGGGGATGGTTAGAGGACGGTTGGAGAAAATGGGTTGGTATTGTCCTCGTTTAGCGTCGAGTTCAATCTGCAGATGACTGTGCACACCCGGAGCTGTGGGTAAAGCAGACTGCCTCGACTGCTCTGATTCAGATTTATTTGATGTGCTACGAAGTAAGCTCAAGAGATGTGCACCAGCCAGATTTTGTTGAATCTACAGCAGGAAGTTGATTTGAAATGCAGGTTTGAGGATGATTTTATTTCCATAAGCAGAACAAATTAAAATACACCTCTTCTCCTGTTGGAGTCATTGGGGGTGTGCTCGCCATTGCGAGGCGTTGTTGGAAAAAATACACACAGTAGAATGCAGGAGCCCTCCGCGGCCAGGTTTATTCTGGTCGTCATGGCCTTTGTTTTCTTTTTTAATGCGCCGGAACCATTCCGGCAGCAACAAGACTTGCAAATCAAACAGCAAAACGAGTTGATGAGTACACTGCTGATTAGTTACTGAGAAGCAGCACTCACGTGAGAGTTAATTATAGCTTCATTCCAATGTATGTAGGTAGATTACAATGTCAAGGTGTATAAAAATGCTTTACAGACAGCCTACATGATTTATTTTTAATACAAAAAATGTTCCTATAAGTGGCACCCATAAAATCTGCAGAACTCGAGACATACAGTGATGTAAATCTGGAAAACTAGAGTCGGCATAGCAAAGCATTTTAGGCTCAGCCTGCATATGGGACCTGGAGGGGCCTGCTGCTGTAAATTTTCTCCTTACAATGACAGGTGCTTCCCTTGTGCTGCTTAGGTGTGCCTGTTATTCCATACCTACTCAGGAGCTGCTCCTGCCTCCATGGCATACCGTAGACTTGCCTGTTGCGTCATGAGTACCACCGCCAGTGGCTCCTCTAGCGGCATGGCAGAGATGGAGAATGCATTTGAAGGGGGCCCATGAATTCAGCAGTGGTCACAACAGGCTGCAGCTTCTCATTGATTACAATTGTAGGCTCAAGGGAGTTTTTAGGCTGTTGTTCATGCTGTGTTCTGCCCTAGATGTACTCATGCTGCTCCAGCTGCTCTGGAGGGAGGCGTGGGACTTAAGGTTGCCTTCATGCCCTATCCTACCTCCAGGCCCTACCCTGCCTCCATCTGCAGAATCTAAACATCCACATGCTCCTGCTGTGGGTAACGGTGGGAGGGAGGTGTACATACTGTACATACTCATGAGCTGATATTGACAGACATTTGCTTCTGCACATTTTCTGCTCTCAAATCCTCTTTTACGTGAAAGAATGCAACTATGGCCGGAGTTCCAGAATATACTAGAAAAGAAACTACTTTGAGTGAATATGGCAAGGTGTACATTTACATTCCATAATCCAGATAGGCATATCTAAGGCCATATATGTATCAAGATGTGTAGTTTCAGAGTGTGGAAAAACCTCTTTCACTGTCCCGCTCCTCCTTTACATCAAACACGAAACGATCATGTTGCCCACTGTCAACCTTCACACTCCTGTCCTTTCTCTCCTCAGTCCTCTTCTTCTCATGTCTGCATAACACAAAATTCCTTGGTGATGGTGACTAGGCCCTTCAAGCATAGGTCATCGAGCTGCAACATAAGTAAATCACTATTTGCATGCATGATGCATGTACACTCTTCTAGACCAGCAACATCCTTCTCATTTCAGCGACGATCATGAGGCCAAATGCTTAAAGATGAATTAAAAATGCTGGTGCTCTCATAGGTAGTTAGTGGGACACGGGATGAAAAGCTGGTTATCCTTAGAGTATACGTCCAAACATTACTATCATAAAAATTGTCTTGAATATTAAAATGGTTCAGCTGGCGTTTTGTATATTGTATCATATTGTATATTGTATATCAGGCTTATTGCGGCAGTAGCTGCTACTCACTGACGCATATACTCTACTAATATGTAATATGCAACAATTCAGATTTTTTCCCATTCTTGGAGGCAGTAGCCCCGCCTATGTTCACTCTGTATGTGTCCGTCCGTCCGAGTTGACCGGCACTTCTGGCCGCAAACTTTTCAAGCGATACAAATATGTTTTGATTTAGCCTCCTAGGACCTTGTTTAACGCCGGTCAACGCGCTTGCAGTGAGGAACTGGGATGTTCAGATACACGACTGTAGATAAACGCATTTTGTCGCAGAGTTAGTTTATTTCAATGCAAAAATAAAAATATGACTGATGAAAATGCTCTGGATTTTGAGGGCTTTGTAACTGAG
Organism: Chlamydomonas eustigma; assembly: GCA_002335675.1. Lineage (NCBI taxonomy): Eukaryota > Viridiplantae > Chlorophyta > Chlorophyceae > Chlamydomonadales > Chlamydomonadaceae > Chlamydomonas > Chlamydomonas eustigma. The sequence goes on along the minus strand of BEGY01000138.1, from coordinate 81,804 downwards.
CCTGACAGTAAATGAGCAGTAAATTCAGAACTGACTGGCGTCGCCGTTCTTCATGGCTACGAGAGTAGCACAAACATGAACTAGTCGAAATAGTAAAATAACAACAATCTAGCATGGATGTTTTGAATTTTTATTGAAAAGTAATTATTGAAAAGTACTAACTGATTCCTCGCATGTAAAGGGTAAACGACTTTTTGTACAGGAGAAGTACATCTCGAAGGCAGCTTTTATTATCTAAGTGACTAGACTTGAGTGTTAACTTAGAAGTAGAAGCTCACACTAAATTGCCGATATCCTGTAAAATCTTAATTATGGACATTGTTCTTCCTGTATTTAAGTAGAGTATGGGAGAGCCTTTTGCAGAAGTAACATGGACGCAAAAATGTTTTCGCTGCTGAAATTTACAGATAACATGGTATGGTGCGTTTACACGGCAAACGCACTGGCAATTATTACTTATATTACAAGCTGAGCGCGTACATATTTATTTACATAACATGTTCATACATATTTTGCAGATGCTGACAAGGATGACCTGGCGCTTGCAGGCGCACAATCTTTTCCCCTCGGGCACCATGGGATATGCTTGCTATTTCAGTGTTGCTATGTTGATAGCCCTTATGTTTTTGACATTGCTGTGGGTGTCACGTTGTGTTTGGAGAATTTTGACATTGTGGGAGAATACAGATAAAGATTGGGCCAACCATGTTTTGGGATGTGTCCCTCAGTGTCCCAGGTCTTGGAACAACAGCTCTGCAGCAAAACGAACCCATAATCCCCAAGTCCCAAAAGGCAAATTACTAGCTAAAAAGGCCTCAAACCTGGAGCTGAAGACATTAGGGCTTATGATCTCATCCATGTCGGCTCATCCACCCAGTGCCTTTCAGCAAGGGAATGAGCTGCAAGGTGACAGGTGTATGCAGACTCTATCACATCTCAAGCATGATGAAGGGGGTTCAGCAGACACAATTTTTCTTCCTGTTCCACCAGCTATTAACCATGGTGTGCAAAGTATATCCTATGGAAACTCCTTGACCCCTCCCGCGCAAACTCAAAGTCACCTGAAGCTTCAGTCTCTGCTTCCCACACCAATAGAGGGTGAGGAAGCTGCTGTGGGAGAAACCGCTGCACCCGATTCGACATCAGAGAAGATAGCAGCTACTCTTGAAGACTCTTTGTCAAAAAGTAGCCAGGAGAATCTTTGTACCGCCCGTACTGCTACAGGATCATCTGAATCAGCGCATGTCTCTGAACTGTTAGAGTCCTCTGCAACTTCTCTGCTGCATCCAATCTTCATCAAGAGTTCCTCATGCAATCCTCCGTCCTACATTCCATCGTACTGCACTTCAAGAGTTGTCTCCAACTCCAGCCTTGAGGCATCAGTTGCAGCAATTCTCAGTACCTCTTCCACAGGTGACTGTGAAGCTTTGCATTCACAAGTACATATCAGTGCTACGTTACATTGATATACACAGGCAGCTGTCCTCTCCCTTTCTGATAACTCTATTACACAGTTTATCCTACAAATCTGTGCATGTAATTTCCATGAATTCAATTTCCTACTTAACGCCTCCCATGGGCGAACCCTTCCAAACATGCGCAGGCTCTGCACACACTCTCCCTACAGCCACACTCCTCTCTACCATACACACAGCTAGCTCCACCTCCTCTCCTGTCTCCCAGCGTGCTGTGTCTTCCACATCCAGCTGTAGCCAGCATAAAGGTCAGCCTGGCACCTCCTCCACCAGCACCATCAGAATGTTTGAGGGAGGGAAGATGAAGCGAGGCATGGACAAGGTTCTGAGTAGTGCCAAAGCCTTGCTGAAGTTAGGGAACAAGGTTAGTGCAATAAAGAAATCGGGGACCAGGCTCGCAGGCTCGCCTTTGTCTAGTCCAAGAAAATTTGTTTGTCTTCTCAAAGTTGCTTGTGTCAAGAGTGAAAAGCAACGTTTGTACCACCTGCTGTTGGTGCATATCTTGTAACACACCATGGATATCAGAGATTGGACATTGAGCTACAATGTGAGCATTGTTTTGTGATCGAGTCGCCTTTTGTGCTGTTGGACTGTGCAGGCTGCAAATGCTGTGATGATCAGCAGCAATGATGGTGACAAGCGTGCGGGCGGGGCCGTCAACGCTTTCCGCAACAACAAAGTTTCACCGGCGCCAGTCTTTTATGCCATGGTCCACCCCAAACCCTTTACTCTAACCTCAACCTCTGCTTCTGCTGATCTCTCGCTGCCTTGTGTTTCTTCAAAACCAGCCATCCCCCAGAGTAGATCCTCACTCCCCCCACTTCCCCATGCAACCCCAGTTTCATCCAACACCCTGTCCCATCCGATGCCGCAAGGTCCTGCCGCACAGTGTACTGAAGATGTGACAACTAACAGCACAGCACTATGCACCTCACAGAAACATCACGTCTCAAGCTCAAGGTCGACAGATGATATGGAAGCTTCAAGATGGACTTCATCAAAGGCATCATGCTGTGCAGAGGAGCCTGTGAGATCATGGACTGAAGCTAACATATGTTATCCTGATCGGTCCACCTCTTCTGGGAACACATCCATCTCCACTTACACTCGCACACAAGCAGTTGCTGGGATGAGTGACAGGCTAAGATCACATGGGTCTCAACTGGCGCCACTGAACATCAAAGAACTGGAAGTGATGTGGCACGTCAAGGATAGGGTCAGGTTTCTACAGACGCTCTCCTCTGCTGCTCCTGCCGCTGTTGCTGGGAGCTCACTGGCGAACTGTGCAGCAGATCAAGATCCAGGCAGTACTGGGCAGGATATCAGGATATCAGGACAAGATGTCCAGCTTGGTCCTTTTCCACATGGAGCAAAGGATGTGGCTGTTGATTGCAGCGGATCATCTCTGTTTCCCATCCTTGAGGAGCGGCCTTCCACAGACAGTCTGATGTCAGAGGCTATGCTGATGGCAACCACCGTGGCAGCAGCTGCCTTGGAGGATGTGTCTCAGAGGGAGGGGCAACAGCTCCTTATGAGGAGGTGAGTCCTTAAACCTACTTAGGATATCTTGGGGGTGCTTTTGGGCTTGAAGATACGTATACTGTACTAACCATAATTCTCAGGAAGCTTGCCTCAATAGTGAAGAATACAGGTATTAAGTATTTTTCAAGCTGCAAGACCAAGTAGATTCACACTGGCCCACTAATGATAATAAGTTCTACAATTATTTCTTGAAGTATGACACAGCGTTGCATGTAAATGCCCGGGATTTCCATGTTCCTCAGAACTCATGGACCTGCAAAAGGGGAACCAATCTATGTATTTTCATTTCTATTGCTTCCTTTTGATTTCTGCTTCTGCCTTCTTGTGTCAGGCGCATGTCCACAAACACACATTCGTCTCAGCAGCCTCAGTCCCCCACCTCTGCCTCAACAACATCAAATGGCTCAGAGATAAAACGGATATGGGCCATGCCATCTCACATAGGAGGGGAGGCCCTACCTCGCCAACATGGGGAAGTCTTCTCTGGGCCTCTCATGTCTAACGGGAGTATCTGGTCCCCCACGAGACCCTCCACAGATCAAAGCCAACAAGAAACACGCAGCTGGGCTGATGCGTGTGGCTTATTGCAGGGTGAAACAAGCAACAGCAGCATTGCACTGCAGCCCCGAACCTCCTCAGATAACACCTGGCAGAGCTTCAACCTCCCTGAGATCCTGTTCTCTAATGAGCAAGATAGTTCAATTTGTGACATTGGCGGACCTCTCTCTCTCAGCAACATGCATCAACTAGCTACACCTCATGCGTATTCACAGCCTATAAACTGTAGTTCATCATCCCCCCACCCATTTCAACACTGTCCTTCAAGCAGTACAGGTGTAGAGGCTAATGAGTGCCAGGTGCCTCCAGATCTATCTGTTCTCAACTCCGAGCAGCAGTGCTCTCTTCTTCATGCCCTGCTAAAGCAACACCTGCTCAGCGGTTTACCATTGCCGCATGACAGCCTGCAGCAGGCTGGCAGCTCTGACTCTGATGAGCATTTCATAGTGCTGTCATTTTTACAGCAGTGGCAGGCACAGGTCACCCACAATATGTCCATGTCTTCCACAACCCTTTCTCCTGGAGCGCAACATCCCCCTCCACCACCCCCTCCTCCCCCCCCTCCTCCTCTATCTGATGGAATAAGGACTTTATCTAAACGTGCCCGTCTCCATTGGTCACAACCTGTGCCCTGTGCCAACAATGCTGCCTCAGATGATAGTTGGGTGTACCATACCCCTCCAAGACCATATGCATCTATCCCACATTCACATGGCGGAAGTGGAGAAGACTATCGCTCAGCTGGAGGGGCAGCAGTGCCGTGCCATATAACCAACATTGTTAGAAGAAGCAGTTGGGGTACAGAGCAGCCCATGAAGAGTCGACGTGGTTTCGGAAAGTCTAGGTGCCTCACATTCACACCTGCTGAGCAGCTACCCTTGAGTCCTGGCCTCACATCCCCTAGCACATCTCCTCAAATTAATGAGAAGCAGCTGCAGCAGCTTTCCTCACCACCATTGCAGTTGCAGCCAGCGTCCCTTGCAGCTGCTAAGGGACAGTTCCTTCACTACACAGCACGAGACCCTGTGACAGGCAAGATGGTGTTGGTGCCCTCAAATCTGGTCCTATTGCAGCCCATGCAGCAACGACAGCCTGTGCCATTGAGGACTCCTCTACAAACCTCATTGACAGCTGCTGTGCTGCAAGTGAAGCATGTGGGCGGTATTGCTGGCATGCCTTCTAATTGATTAGTCGCATTTTCATTCAAATCCCGTGTACCCTTGAGGGTGGCATTCATTCTCTTAAATCTCCATCTCTTGAAACCAGTACACATGCGTGCTAGGCGGATTTCTACAGAAAGTGCTCAGCATATCAGGTCTGTAGATATAGGCTATGATGGCATTGTTTCGAGCTCGGTCTCTGTGTTAATAGATGGAAGTCTATTAACTCCTATTGAGGAAGAATGGTGGTGAGTCCAGTAATGAAGGTGCTGACTGAACTCAGCTATGCAGATGATCATGAGTAGCTCACTTTCATCTCTGTGTCATTCAAATATTCTCATAGTCTACTCATCTTCCATGTCGACATTTTTTTCTTTAACTTGCATGTAAACACATTAAACCATATTATCATCATGAACCATCGTGACACAAAGTTTCAATATCAAATTAATGAATGCACAAGTTGGACTTTTGACAGAGTAAAAATGATGCAAGGGAGAGGAATGTCAGTTTTAACTTTTAACATCAACATTCAACATTTTTGTTTAAGCATCATGGTCTCCGGTAGATTGGAGCGATCGATTGATATTGGTCGTTCCATCTCTCAGGGACATGAACATATAAGCAAGTGAAGTAATATAGTTACTATCGGCCTTTCTTGTTTGAGTCCATAAAGTTATTTCTTCAGGGTATTTGTCAGGTTTTAGCAGTACGGTGATGCGTTCGAGCTCTCATTCACACCCTCTGTATTGTAATCAAAGAAGAATGACAGATCAGCGATACATGGCCCCCCCGCCCTTTTCCTTTCAAAGATACCCGGCTCATAGATCCTCGATACCCGACACCTTCAACCTTGGACCTGGAAGACCTGTCTTCAAAAGTAATTACCATAAGGGCAACCGGAGACAAGAGCAATCTACACGTCATGGACCTATGAGAAAGACAATGAAGAGACATCAAATGAAAGCTGAACAGCCGAGTCTGAGACATTTGCAAAATGAAAATAAAGCAAGGACAAAGCAATATTATGCAGGTAATGTCTCTCTCTGGACTAAGTCCCAAAATGTGTCATTTATTTGGGGTTCCCCTCATGTAAGTGATGTCCTCTTGAAAATTTTGTTTGATTATGTAGGTGGAAATTTTAGGACGCCTGGGCCGTGGACTGCCCCAGAAGCACCCAAGCACAGTCAGACCTACGTATTCCCTTCTCCTATCACTGGTACAATCTCTTCAATCTTCATGTTTTTATCTTCGTTATGTCGTCTTATCGATTCATATCTTGGTCAGGATCTGCACGGGCGTCTCCTATTTTTCCCGCTCTTGGACTGCATTCTTCAACACCTGTAGCGGATTTCGTATCAAGTGAAAAAGGGGGCTATTGGAGAAATGGATACGCCTCTGGGATAGGCCAAGAAGAGGCAGAGGCTGGCGCTGCTGCAGGTAAATGATTCCCCTGAATTTCTCGCACCCCAAGCACCAACTTCAAATTATTTGCTTATATATGCGTTTGTCTGTGAAGAAATTTGTTCCCAATGCTCAAATGATTGAACGGCTGATGTTTCCCTACAGGAATTGATCTTTTTGGAACAAACGAGGGCATTATCTCTTTGGGTGGCTATGATAGTCTGGAAGAATCAACAACAGATGATGACCCTGACGATTTTTTCGGCTTCGACGAGGAAGAGGCTCTGCAGAGACTGAGTACTACTGGTAATGCTACAGGCGACACATGCATCAACGATGCTGAAATGCGCAGAAAAATGGATGAGCAGGCTGCATATGTTTGCCAGCTTGAAGAAACCAATTTAAAATTACAGGAGAAAATCTGGTTGCTTGAGAACAGGATTAAGGAGCTCGAAAAGAAGGAATCAAGACATCTGGAGCAAGATGGTTCCTGTCAAAATGGCAAGATGCAACAAGATATCAAGAGAGCCGAGAGCAAAGAGGATGCAGACAGTGGTTGCCATGTCAGTAATGAGGATAACACAGATGGTGATGAAGATGCAAGGAGCTTCTCTGCAAACGAGGATCAAGTATAGAACAGCATGATGCTTGTAGGGTAGCTTACACTTGATTGTGAAACGATATGTCCCTGATAGTCTGGTAGTGTGAAACTAATAACTGACTTGATATATCCATGAGCGCAAGATGAGCAACTCCTGTGCAAGGCTGGGCTCACATCCCTCCGCGACAGATCCCTTGCTGAATCCTGAGGCACTGACAAACTACATCTCAGATTCACCTGGTGAGCCTACATCATGACGTTAATCCTGATTGCTATGCTTGGCATGCAAGATGGCATTTCCTTCATGACTTCTTTTTTGAGGCTCTTGCTGTCCTTAATCACATGAACAGCTGTACGACTCCTCGACGAGTTGGAGGCAGTTGTTTCTGGATCATCCTGACCCTTGTATGTGATGGTGAGCTGCTGTCTCTCTCTCTCTAGTATATTTGTATCATAACTTTGACTGACATACTTATCCATGTACCATTCAATTCGATGAACCTGTAATGTACGACGCCTTCGCATTGCCCTGCTTCACTCTCGAGCCTCAACCTATGCCCAAGACTAAAGTTCAAGAGCATGATGAGTGGAGTTATGAATAGATAGTTTTGGTGTAGTTATGTGAGCCAATGAGAGTGCAAAATATTTTTGGGGGGATTCAAATGTGTGCCTTGTTTGTCATTCCAACCAGAAGAAAACAACATGCATGTAACAAATATGAAAACTGGAGGACTGCAGCCTGACATTAAAAGCAGCAATACTATGCTGTTTGGTTTTTCATTGTAGAAGATAATACAGTTCAATACTCAAAATTTCAATAACATGCATGTCAAAACAGATTTATAATTAGCAGTTCAGAGTCGCGGACAAGGAGCATCCATGAACTCCTTTAACAACTTTGCATTCTTGTTGTTTCCTGAACCACCCATGGCAGCTTCTATCTCCTCAATACTAGCGTCAGCCAGAGCTCTCAAGCTGCCCATGGCTGTCATTAAAGGACGAAAATTAGCCTCAGTCACCCCAGGTAGTTTACGTATCAGGTCTTGTGCAGATTGATTCACTACTAATTCAAGTGGTGAGCCACCAGGTTGCATCAGTGCCAAACCCCCTGCACCAACAGGGATACCCACTAAGGCTGCAGCTACAGAATCAGGTTCATCCTGGTTCCTCTTCAAATCCATGAAGACGTCTGCTGTAGCATGAGGACTCCGGGACCACACTGCATAAAAATAAAAATCCTCTTGAGACTTGTGCTGGAAGGTGGGATTGTGTAGTAACAGAGTGAATAGCAGAACACCTTCATATGAGAGTTTCCCTCCTTGTAAGTTATCGCGGTCTTAAAATAAAATGATCATGGCACAGTCCACACCTGCAGTTACAGCTTTACTGGCAGCCTCCTACATCCAGGCATGTCATGTAGACAAATCCATGTAGCTCTAATTGGTAGTGACATCGAGCGCTCACCAAGCTTTAAGCGTGGAAAGTGCAAGATCAGCAACGCCAGTTTGGATGTGATACTCCTGGCATCTATGTCATCCCCAATGTCATGGACTGACTGGAGGGAGAATGCTCGAGCTGGGTCGAATTCAATCAGCAGGATGGGTGTCTTGTAGTGCTTGGTCATAGCCTCTGCTTGGTGGTATAATCTGGGAGGCCGGAAAATTAAAGCTCTTTACTAACATTCTGAAAGGTCACAATCATTAAGGCAAAACATAGTCACTGTATACATGCACAAATTCATGATTCCATGCCATGTGTTATTCTGCATCTGACCTCCCAGAAGCTAGAGACGCCTGCAGATCTGGCAAGGCCTTCCGCTCCACACAGATCTCTGGGGACAGAACATAATCCCCAACCTGGGAGCAAATTGAAAAAAACATAGAGCAGTGTGCAATTAGGTAATAGTGCCAGGTCATAAACATGAGTGAGGCGACTAATACATGGCATGTCCAACAGGTCACTCTTGTGCAGCGTCCATATTCAAACTCATGTGAATGTTGCATTATGATAGTGCTCAATGTACATATCAAGCACATTCACGTTACAGCCGCAAGGATGTTAACATGCAACATGATCACCTCCAAGGTGACCGGCATCAACATCATCCCTTTCTGGTGGAGGACTGACGGCAGGCCGCTCATGAACTCCCTCACATCCACGACCAAGCGCCGCTGCTGCTGCTTCTGTAGCCCTCCTTTGGTGCCTCCATTTGCGCCCATTAAGCTCAAGGCGCCTCCTTGCCTTGTTAACTGATTCCTTGACGCTGAATCCAACACTGCCCCTCCAGTGGAAGATGGTGTCCACAGCTCCAGCTGTATGTCCACCCCATAATCAAAGGGAAGTAACATAAAGAACACACAGCTTGAGTGAGTATAGGCACACTGAGGAAGCAAACAATTTCAAGTTTGAAAATCAGAGGACCCTGGTGAGGGACTTTTATGGCCTTGATCAAGGTTCAGGTCTAAGTCCTCTGAATTTAATCAAATGTAAATCCTTGATGACTAATATTTTTCTTACTGTACAATCGTGCTTGAAAAAAGCTTCATAACACAATGTAGCTCTTTTTAAAGCTGCCTACCTTCAACAGATTGTAAATCAGACTAAATGACAAGGTTAATATCATCTACTCTGATGGCAAAACATGTTGTGACTGTGAGTGAAGTTACATACAGAACTCAAAATACTAAAAGCCCATATTTCCCACCATCCCTACCTGCTGTCCTGGTTCCAAATCTGTGGGGATGACGATGTGCTGCTTGAATTCAATCAGAGATGTCAATGCCTGACGTTCCCGCTCCACTGCTGCTAAATGGGCCTGCCCCTCCAAGCTGTCATCATAGGTCAGTATATGGACTGACAGAGGTGTAGTGCATCGCTCAGCTTGGTACTGCTCCACCTTACAGCAGTATGGTACAGGATGGTAATTAAGGGATGATCAGGTTTACAGCAGTATGGTACAGGATGGTAATTAAGGGATGATCAGGTGTGTCCAGGATTGAGTGGCTAAAGTTTATGTAACTTCGTCCATTCAATAAAAACAGGGAAGGAAGACGTGACAGAATCACTTCGGTGTAATGTATAATGTTAGTGGCATCCAGGGTCTACAGAGGCCATGTCAAGCAAGGCCATACAGTCTGAGCTCATGCCTATTGCCAAGGGCAGCCTGTCAGGAGATGAGTCACACAAGCCCACAAGTGCCCACAAATTTGTTCTGGAGCTGAGCCACACCAACATGATCATACATGTTCAAGAGCAAAATTACATGAGCACATGCAGAGTGTACATGACCTAACTATGCAGCCTCAAGCTTTTTACATTACAAGTAAATCATACCTGTCGGATGAAAGCTAAGTCCGGCTCATAAAAGATGATGCAAGAGGGGCGGATCTGAGGTCGCCAGAGAGGTTAGGGTTTAGGGTTTAGGATAAATGCACATATCATGCCTTTTACAAGTGAATAAGTCTAGACATGCATGGTCACAGGAGTGAAGAACGCATACAATTTTAGTAATATATGATGAGTATTTTGGACCCTAACACCTAAGTTACTCTACCTCTATTATAACTAGAAAAGGGTGCACTCTCTTCAGACTGCACCTCTTACCTGCCAAAGGATGTCATCTTGCTTTGAGTCCAGGGCATAAAAATGCACATCGCTCAGCAGCGGGCAGCTCCCTGCATCCTCAATTTTTATTTTTGCGGCTTCTGACATACCTTCTGGTGCTTCTGAGGTGCAGGTTATGGCATTCGCTTGTCTTGAAGTAGCAGGGCGGATCTTCAGCTGTTGATGTGTAGAGGACTCGAGATCAGTCCCTTTAGGCGGAGATACTGGAGGAGGAGAGTCATCTCGATGCTTCTTTTTTAGACGTCTCTTGACATCCCCACTCTCAGCAGTATCAGATGACCTTTTCTTGCTGCTGCTTGTGCCTTGAAACTCGGATTGGCCTGGCATTCTGGATGAGCTCTTACGTCTCTGCTGCTCCAGCCGTGCAGCTTCTTCCTTCAAAGCCTGTTGCTCCCCAGGCCTCCAGGCAGGTCCAGGTCCTCCTTGTGCATGTTGGTCCCTGAGTTGAGACCACTCGCTGTTGCGAACACCCCTTCCCCTGAAATGAGTCAGAGACAACAAATTTTTTTGCAACCCTTCAATTGCAGGTTTTAGACCCTAAACCCTTAACCCTTCCATTGCAAAGTTAACATGAATATCCAGTATGTGATTGTTTTCAGTATGTCTTGTTTTCACCAGTCTGTACAAAGCATGCCCAAGGCAGTGCTCGGTAAGAGACACTCGGGTTGAATGCAAGCCTGCCCTTTTTCTTTGGAGCACCTGCCAGATCTCCCCCATCCCTTGCCGCCTGCGCTCCCTCTACCTCTGCCTTCCCCAGATACACCAGTCTCATGATGTACTTGAGAGGTACCCCCTGCCCAGCTGGCATTGATACCACCTCCCCTCTTAATGCTTGATGTGACAAATGCTTCATACATGGCCTAGGCATTACATATTTAAGCATGGACTTCAGTGAGCATTCTTGGAGCCTTGGAGGGATGTAGCGTACTCATTTTTGAAGCATGGGAGAAATGATGCAAACAGCTGGGAATCTGAAACTTTCAGAGATGGGGCCTGCACCAATGATAACGCACTCCTGCATCACCGTAATCAGTGACAGATCCTGAACAAAATACACATACCTGCATCACCGCTCTTCCCCCCAGCCTCACAACCTGCTCCAGCTGTACGCACATATGAGGCTCCCTCACAATAACCAAGATAGGGCTGGCAGCTGCCTCTGCAAAGGAAGCAGCTGTGCAATGCGAAAAGGCTGTGATCAGTTATTTAGGGTGGGGAATTTAATTTGATGCGTGCAATGAAGAAAGGATCACAGCTAGTTGTAACGGAGCTTAACGAAGATCCCCTGGACAATCTCATACCATCAGGACCAGCTCTGATGGTGGACGCCTCTCCTTGTGGTGGGCATGGACCTCTGCTGCTAGTTCCTTCTTCTCCCAAACAATCGTGACTACTCATGCGGGGTCTCTCTGTTAGCATTTGTGGAGGTGAGGATGCTGCCCACACTGCCTGGATACCTTCAGGCTGTTGAGTACTTAGATCCACCACCTCATCATGGTCTCCGGCAAAATACACCGGCTTTTCAAGGTGAGCTCCTGGACGGGAGGATGGTGGATGGCTAGGTGCAGTGACTTGCTTCTCCTGTGCAAGCACAGATGCGTCTTGATTGCTTCTACTTCTGGTACATAACTGAGCTTGTTCCGAGCCCCCTTCCATGCCCTTTGATCTTGGAAGTGAGAGGTTGGATTCATGAGGTATCAGCACTACTGCCTCTCCTTGATCTTGCACTATCGCTGTACTGCCAGGATCTAAGCACACTTTTACCTGACAGCTATGTACAGCCCAGGCTGTACGTGTGTCATGTACCTCCTTTAAAACCTCCACTAGCAAGCCCCACTTGGGCACTTCTTCCAGCACTACTTCCAGCACTGGAGGCTTTGGAACCCCTTAGTGCAGGGATTTAGAAAAAAGGAACAAGGAAGGCTATTGCTGACAAAATATAAGGAAGGCTAGTGCTATATTCAACCTAGCCTCCTGTTGCAAGTGGTGCTAAGCACAAGATATTCAACCTAGCTTCCTGTTGCAAGTGGTGCTAAGCACAAGATATTCAACCTAGCTTCCTGTTGCAAGTGGTGCTAAGCACAAAAATATTATGTGGCAAGCTTTCTTATCTGCAAGCTGTGAACGCCAGGTTTCTGATCATTGAAAGGCAGGGTATAGGGTTAAGCTGTCAACACCAGGATGTATTTACGAGTCACTCGTCATTATCCTGCATGCCACTTACTGATTTCACAGATCTCGACCAGGGCTACCTAGACTAGTGCCTTTGTTTCTAGATCTCAGACTTCTATGCCATGTTGAGCTTGGATACCACATCCTTCCCCCCATCGGTATGCGGATCACATGTCTTACACTTTTCTGCACCTCAATGAGGAAATTACACATCCCTGTGCGAGCATTATCTAATGACAAGATCTCATACCCTACCTGATGCTGGATCTAATGACTAGATCTCATACCCTACCTGATGCTGGACCAGTCCCTTCCACCGCAACAGCCTCAGTCTTCCTTTTCCTACGCGCAGCTTGACCTGTGCTAGCAGACACCTCCACCACCCCATCTTTGCTATTCTTTACAGCAGCATCAGCTTTATCAGGTACATCAGCCTTTTGACGTATACAATCTTCCTGTTGCAGCAGGCTTAGCGCATTGTTATCGCTTTGCCTGTAAATGTAGACTCGTCGTCGAGCCTGAACGCAGGATACAATACCATTAACATGCATCAGAGAAAGTACACTGCTTAACGTGGATTCAATCTTGGCATTAAGGACGGTGAGAAAGCACAGCACTTAAGACTCGTACTGAATGAGGCTGCTGACCCTCTTCTTCACAATCAGTGCCTTCAGAATCCCCTGTCCATACAATGCTGTCCATACAATGCTGCCAAACATCTCATTTCCCAAAAATTAAGCCAGCAAGTCATGAGATATAACAGTCAGCAAGTCATGAGATATAACAGTCAGCAAGTCATGAGATATAAAATGACACAGTCACATGCATCAACCTGCCACCTGCCTCCTCACCATCTCAAAAAGGGTGTGCGTTGCATCATGAAACAACCACACACATGTCCTCCCCTCTGTAGCTCTTAGGCTCTCTAAGTAGGATAGGAATGTCACAGCGTCATGTCGCACAAGATGCAACGCCAGCTGTCGCAGTGTGCGTAAGTCCTGCAAGGGCATCACAATCACATTCAGCAGGAAAGACTTCCAGAAACTGGAGGTTTTGAGATTTAGAGAAAAATCATATCCCTGCAGCCTTAACAGCAGTCCATATTTACCTACTCACCCTGCAGTTTATGCCTATACAATCTTTATATATGGAGCAAAATTAAGCCCATAACCTACCTAACAAGCATGAAATGTTCAGACCACTTCAGTCCCAAAACTTTGTGGATGTCATGCGGACTTTTTTTTAATTATTGAATATCTCCATACTGATATCAAAATCTTTATGACTAAATCTTCAATTGACAGTTGAAATAATAAATCCTGACTTTGATACACTCACTAGTACCTGCAAGGCTCAGTACTCACCCTGCAGATCTGTCGAGTCTTGGCGTTAATAGTGTGCCATATAGGATCCAGCTGACGCCTCACAATATCTTCAAAGCTGCGGGATAGTCCGTTCTCCAGAACCAAGTCAGAGCTACAAGAGGACAGCAAGTGTGAAAAGATTATGATGGTCCCCGCCATATTGCAATCACTCCAAGCACAATCAGGAAACATGAGATATAGAGAATGGCTTTATGATTTTATCAAATGAACAGTGCTGACGGCAGCACATGCATGCTTCCCTTGCCTGTGATGCCTACAAGAAATCCTTAGAGACTTGAGACTTGGACAGAGAACGCATATGTTCTACACAGGACTAATTAAGGGTTTGCTTGATTTTATTACCCTTCCAGAAGGCCCTGTTGAAATCACTCGACGCATCTTACCAGTCAATATTGTTAGTGCGTTTCAGATCTTTAATGAGAGCATCCAAGATGTCAGTTATGGCCGCCTGTATGTGTTGCATTGCTGGGCTCAATGCTTCACCCCACTCAACAACCTGTGAAATAGTAGCAAGCATAACAGGAAGATGTAGGACTATGTTGTGACACCACATATGGGGGGGGACCAGCAGGAGTACTCAGAGACTACCCCTTTCCCTAGTTAAAAGCAATTTAAGGCGCAGAGAAGAAGGGTGAGAACATAATTGAGAAAGCTTTCCTCATGGAATAAATGCTAATAGCAGGAGAAAACATCTTTCCCTAAGGTCTAAAAACACATTTCCTATTTAAGGTTACAAAAAAAGATTTGCATGCAAATATCCTGTAAAATCCGTGAGTTTGTGCAGTCCTTGGGCACAAGTTGTCCATGTTATTGTGTTTGCTCTTAAGCATAGTTGGCTTGCCTAATGGACTTCATATTGATATAGTCACCTGACTGCCACCCGCATCAATCTCATCCCTCACGTACTGATGGAATCTTGGCCATAGAGCCAAACGTCTGACATGAAGCAACCTCATGACTTTCTCAACCTGAATGGCGATACGCACAATGTGAAAAATGACTGAAGCCTCTTGTCTCTCTCTTTTGCTGGAAATCATGACTATCCTGACATAACTGGCAGCTGAAGAGAGAGGGGCACTCTTCCTGTCTAATGCTGCATTTCCTTTTTTGTGCTACCCAATTTAAAGATAATTTAGGCATGAGCATCAATTTCCTTCAGGGTTTAAGGACACATTATTTATTGTACTTCAATCTTAGATCCTAGAAGGCTACCTTATTGAACCCTGACACAAAGCTGCAGGGTTGGTCACTTATTGCTCTTATAAACCCTGTCCTGTTTCCAGCGCGGTACAGTCGTACTGCAAAAGCATCACCACTGGCCTCTGTCACTCGATGTGCATTGAGCACTATCATTCCTACATGCATGACACTAACTCTTGTGTGTGCATGTTTCTCATAAGTATCTTTATTCTAAGAGCTTTTGTATGGTCTGACTGTTGCATCAATACAAGAATAGGATGCAATGTGTCACACTTCATGCAATGTAATGTTTAGGATTGCGCAATGTGGCATATTCCAATTTCACAATTTGACAATCTCTCTAAGTTTTGGTCAATTAAATTTCTGGCAACTTCACAGAATATAAATAAAACTTTCTTATCTTATCTTATCATGTAGAAATTTGTGTACTTCCATACCTGCTATATTCTGTGGTAGAACCCTTGCACTCAGAAAATCTACTACTAAGATTCGAGTTGTCACAAAAAAACTGTCAGGTTTCTTGTAGCATTCAATTCTCTCTAGTGCTGGCACCTGGGAACAAGAAGGGAGTGAGGTGAACCTGTTACAACAAAATTTATTTTAGGGAGGACAAGTAGGAAATGTGTTGATTCAATTGGACAGAGCTTTCATTACCTCGTTATTGATGTCGAGAGGAGGCTTCACAGCTGAATTATGACGCACAACCTTCAGGAGAGTGTCAGTAGACTTATGAGCATTACTTCCACAACCATATGTTATGCTTCAGGATTGTGAAATATTTTTGTCAGAGTAGTATTTTCTAAAATGCATGCTAGCCTTATGTATTATGCGTTCTAGGCTTTTAGCACCTCTCGGCAGATTATCTCCTTTTGCCAAGGCTGACATCCTAGGATCAGGACTGCTCCAGGCTGACTGTGTGCATGGAGCTGCACCAGAACTGCAGCAATCTATATAGCAGAAGGCAATGAAGGATACATGATTCCAACAGCGACAAGTTACTATTGAACAGCAATAGAAAGCTTTAAACACATTGTTCTTCCATTTGAAGAATGTGTACAGCATCTAGATCTGTCCAACAAATATGTTCACTTATAGATTCATCCAGTGCAAGATTACCTTCTGCCACCCCATGCCTGCAGACATGACACAGAGAGCATCCTCTTGAATTAGGTCTTGAACAATCTGTCGCTCATAGTTGAGAAGGTGAGCTGAATGTAGATCTCCAACCGAGTCCATTCAATCTCGAAAGAGGTCTGCAAATGCCTTAGATCGAAAATTACATTATTTCAAGTACTGGATAACGAAAGCAATGTTTGTTACAAAAAAATAAATATCTGAATTGGACAACAGATTCTGCGGTGCAAGTGGCATCGCTCAAGAAGCTAGAATGTAACAGTTTCGGAGTTTAGTCAGTGTGACGTCACTACGTCGTGGAATCGCAATGTAAGACTTCGGAATGCCTTATACTCAATCAAGAAATTCTTGAAAGATTGTAGGTAGTTGCTTCGTTATGATGTCTAGTGTTCAAGGGCTCTTTTCGATTCGTCTTCAAACAGCGATATTTAGTACTAACTATAAATATATACCAGCAGTTTTTGCTTCTGTAGCTGGAAGATTTATCCATCATAGCCCAGAGTGCTCCTTTGCTACAAATTTAGATTCGGATGCTAAGGATACAGGGAACCCTAGCCGGAAAATAAATCTATGCAATGCAGTGAATGATGCGCTGAATATTGCGCTCGACACAAATCCCACGTACGTTCTAGCTGTTGTTCATCAACCATTCATTTACATGTTTCAACTGTGAGGCCTAGTCATAGGTCAAAATTAGAGATACAGACTACGATAAGTTTAGCCCGTAACATCCTTGCTTATCATTATTTGACATGGCTTTTGTAGTCCCACCTGCTTTTCAAAACATAATGTGTTTCTGCATCATGATGGACCAGAGCCTGTGTGTTTGGGGAAGATGTTGGATTTGGTGGTGTGTTTAGATGCACAGTTGGTCTCATGGAGCGGTACGGTCGTGAGAGAGTGTTCAATACACCTCTGTGTGAGCAAGTACGTGCTAAAGAGCCTTAGCAGCATGATTATTTTCATAAGAAATTATCATGTTTGAAGCATTACAAAAGCTGCAAGGACCTGTAACATGTATCTGCATATGAACAATATTTCTTGCATGGAACATATTTGTGAGGTCACACTCAAACAATGATAATCTGTGTGCAGGGAATAGTTGGGTTTGGAATTGGGTTGGCTGCAATGGGCCATACAGCCATTGCAGAAATACAATTTGGTAAGTCCTGAAGTTATGATTAGCAGAATGCCTTGTGATTTAGAATTTTTAAAAAGTTGATTTACATCGACTGAACCTGCTCATCACCGAAATATGAGTTTTTTGTCATTTGGTCAAAAAGGATTTGTGCAACTTTCATGATAGAGCCAATCTCAAAATTGCCATTTGATCTTACATAGCTTCTCACAACTAACATGCAATTATCTGTAAGAGACTTGAAAACCCCTTATATTATCCAATTTGCAGCGGATTACATCTTTCCTGCTTTTGACCAGCTTGTGAACGAAGCTGCCAAATATCGTTACAGGTGCCGCATAGTCTAGCGGTTCCTGCATCTGATTGACTGCACTACCTTCTGCAAGTCACGCAAAGTCTAGCGGTTCCTGCATCTGATTGACTGCACTACCTTCTGCAAGTCATGCATAATCTAGCGGTTCCTGCATCTGATTGACTGCACTACCTTCTGCAAGTCACGCATAATCTAGCGGTTCCTGCATCTGATTGACTGCACTACCTTCTGCAAGTCACACATAATCTAGCGGTTCCTGCATCTGATTGACTGCACTACCTTCTGCAAGTCATGCATAATCTAGAGGTTCCTGCATCTGATTGACTGCACTACCTTCTGCAAGTCACGCATAGTCTAGCGGTTCCTGCATCTGATTGACTGCACTACCTCCTGCAAGTCATGCATAATCTAGAGGTTCCTGCATCTGATTGACTGCACTACCTTCTGCAAGTCACGCATAATCTAGCGGTTCCTGCATCTGATTGACTGCACTACCTTCTGCAAGTCACGCATAGTCTAGCGGTTCCTGCATCTGATTGACTGCACTACCTCCTGCAAGTCACGCATAATCTAGCGGTTCCTGCATCTGATTGACTGCAATACCTTCTGCAAGTCACGCATACGCAGCAGGAGGCTCTTTAATTTTAATGTGCCTAACATTTCGATTAAAATTCCTTGCTTTCCCACAGATGTTTATAATCTGCTGAGTAACTGCCCCCAACTTGTGTAAATGGTCTCTCAGGTCTGGTGGCACATTTGACTGTGGAGGCCTCACAGTCCGCTCTCCTTATGGTGATTAGCTCTCATGACCCAATTCCACATTTCCAAGTCACTCAAGTGCATAAACAAACCTGACGATGAACCTAGCACCCAAAGAAAACCCATTTGATCTCCAGGCCTTTGTGTGCCATAGAATGTTTTTGCTAGCATGAGTGTCATGTTCCTTTCATGGCCTGCACATGCAAATTCAAATGGAGCTACATGAGCAGCCCATCAGGTACTGTAATGTGACACCCACAACTGTAACAAAATTGGTTTGTTAAAATTTTACAGGAGCAGTCGGACATGGAGGTCACTACCATTCTCAAAGCCCTGAAGCCTTCTTTACTCATGTTCCTGGGCTCAAGGTGATCTTCCCAGGGGTTGAAGCTTGTGTAAAATAAGGCTCAAGTGTTCAGCACATTATACAAGTGCAATGCTGGCAGATTTTGCGCAATTGTTTGCTGTGTCCTGTTGCTATAAGCATGTGTCAAAGCAAACTTGTAACAACATTTTAGTACACTTCAGCGCCGTCACAATTTGAGAGCCCTTACAAGCACTGTCCTCCTGTGTCTCTGACCATTGTGATTGTTCAAGTTGAAATTAAGAACTTCTGACTGCTCAAATGATTTCGGGCAGCCATGGTTCTCAACTCCCAACCGTGATCACTCGATCAAGTCGTAACCCATGCTTTATAACATAGATAGTGCAAAGCTGCTAGGACATATTGTCTCTGATTGACCCTACATATCAGACGAATCACTGCATATAAAATAATTGCACCACCAATACTGCACTTCAGACCTCGCAGTGTCCTGTGTAGGTTGTCATTCCTAGCAGCCCTCGTGAAGCCAAAGGTCTTCTTCTAGCTGCTATCAGGTGAACATATCATCTCAATACATTGCTGTGGGTTGGTGTGAGTGTCCGTACTGCGCTGATGCTGCTCAGCACCCATGCTAATGCCTTGGATGAGTTGATTGCACTTTCACCCACCGACAAATCAATGATTCTCAGTTAGCTAGCATGCTAGCAGTGCATGTCCTGGTTGGTATGGAAGAATGATGGAAGGATGGTGAGTGTGTAATTGAGCCTCATATCCCAAGACATGGTGAGTGTGTAATGGAGCCTCATATCCCAAGACATGGTGAGTGTGTAATGGACCCTCACATCCCAAGACATGGTGAGTGTGTAATTGAGCCTCATATCCCAAGACATGGTGAGTGTGTAATGGAGCCTCATATCCCAAGACATGGTGAGTGTGTAATGGACCCTCACATCCCAAGACATGGTGAGTGTGTAATGGGCCCTCACATCCCAAGACATCTTGAAAGTTTTCTTGTACTGTGAGATGCTTCTCATTTCCAATATGAGGAGAGAAATTTGATATAGGCTCTCCTTGAATTTCTGTGCGCAGGGATCCGAACCCTGTCATTTTCTTTGAGCCCAAGATGCTGTGAGTTCCCTCGAATCGGGCAGCAAATGCACCACTGAAGTAATGTTCTGTTAGATGCTCATCCTCCTCCCTGTTGTCTTTGGCAAGCAGGAGTCATGCTTCTACTACTATCACCTTCAAGATTGATCAACTACTATTATATATTTATATTCAATTGTACTGCTTTTCTCACTTTTCACTTCTCACTTTTCTCACCAGTAAGGTTGATAGTGAACAGCTGAATGTGCGCGGGGTAGCCATGATATGGAAATATTGCTGAGTCCTGAAGGATGACTGGCCTGTGATATTGACGTTGCGCAGGTACCGTACCTCAGTGGAGGAGGTTCCAGAAGGGGACTTTGAGATACCTTTAGGAAGAGCACGGATTTTGAGGGAGGGAAGTGATATTACTCTTGTAGGCTGGGGGCAACAGGTGCGTCACTGTGAGCTGTGGGAGTTACAGACAAGCCTCCACTGAAACTCAGTGGTCGCATTCGCAAGCTGTAATATGAACAGAAGCGTACATGATACAAGCAGATTTTCGTCCTTCGAATAAGAAAGTCTCCTGCATGGATTCTTGCATCACTAACATATCCATGACATGTTAATCAGTGCTTCATTAGTTATTCATAAAATCTGTTGGCCCAGGTCCTGGTGCTGGAGCAAGCAGCCAAAATGGTTAAAGATAAGCTACGGATCTCATGTGAAGTAAGATGATTGGTGGGATCTTATTGGAAATGAGGAAGGTATGCAGATGCATTCCTCGTTGATAGTGTTTCATGAAGAGAAGAATCATAATCTCTTGATCAGGCCATGGTTAATTGGTTTTAATTACATGCCTACATTCTATAAACATGCAGGTGATTGACGTACGCACCCTACAACCTTGGGACGTGCTTACTGTAGAAGCTTCTGTAAACAAGACAGGGAGACTGTTGGTTAGTCATGAGGCACCTATCACAAGTAGGTGCTTACAGCGTCTCTAGTGGTCAGATTTGAGTAAATATTTTACACTTTTTTATTATTCAGGCGCCCATTTCTAGTTGCCGCTTAAAATATCTATGTTTAGGTGGATTCGGAGCTGAGATCGTCGCCACTATTTCAAAGCGCTGTTTTCTGAGACTTGAGGCCCCTCCTCTCCGTGTGTGTGGAATGGATACACCTTTTCCGCTTGTGTACGAGGACATGTACATGCCCTCTGTACAGAGGTGCATATCTGCAATCAGGCAGTCTGTGGCATACTGACAATTTTTCTCTTCAATTGGATCCAAATTCCAATATACTGATTACCCCAACAGACTTCCCTAAAACCTTTTTAGAAAGAAATCCTAGAAGACATAATGATCTTACACGTTTACCAATACAACATTGTTTTCTTAGGTGGCAGAACTACTGTCGTAGTAGGCAGTCGTGATAAGCAAGTCAGCATCCACTGAAATAGTGATGAGCGGAAAACCTTTCTCACAAGTCTGGAGAAAAGCTACAAAACAACGGTGTAACTGATACAAGCTCATTTTAGGGCCACCTTGGTAAGGTGTGCGACACATTAATTGTGCTGCAAGTTAATAAAGAAAATGCGCCCTTGCAGTAAATGAGGCACTTACTTTTGAAGGAAGATGACGAGGGCTGGACTAAGTTGGAGAGTCTTACAACCCTCCACAAAGAGAAGCTGTGATAAGCCCAATGGTCAGCGTTATGCAATGTATGCTACATTCCCCCCTCTACTGGCTCTTCCATGAACAGAACAACATTTGTGGACGAACAGAAGATATCAATCCTTAAGTGCTGCTAAGCTTCCTGGCATCGAATGATGGCCATCTACCTGGTATCACATACAATGGTCATCAACATGGCAATCACTGGAAGATGCTATTGCAATAACTGGAGAGCCATCAGGATTAAAAGTTGAAGCTACAAATTTTTACATCTTCATGAGGTCCTCCATTCATGTGTTGTGTGGACCGAAATCTCTACACTTTCAAGAAATTTTACAGCAAAAGAATGTCCATTGTCAATCGCAGATAGAGATTATAGAGAAGTGCACGTTGTTAGTTCTTCATAATTATGTTATCACTCTTGTGGATCAAAGTTAGCATTCCTCTTCTTCTGAAAAGAAATATGTAAATAGTAGTGCATCTTGCCTCAGATAACAAAATTAAACCAAGAATAGGGCATTGTTAACGTTTGTAATTTATTACCAAAAAAACAAGCTGAAGTCCTCTGCATGATCTCAGCAGGACATCCATTCATTTTTCATCAAATGAATTGCACAAAAGCAAGACCAGCACCTAGCTCAAATAACACTTACCCTGATCATGAACATTACTGGGTCAGGTGGTTTCAAGGAGGTTTCATATCCAACAGGAGGCACTGTTGAAGAAGTAAAATGCTGTGCGCACAGGGTACTAATGACTAAAGCTCACTCTTCTTACATGTTTGTGCTGATACCCAATACCCTAAACCCAAAATTCCTGAGGTTGAGAGGGAACAAGATCATCTCCCTCTGCCAAGCACTGGCGCCCACACCCAGTCATGGAGCGTCCACACAGTCCCATTGATTCCCAGGACAACAGCGCTTACCCACCCGGGTAATGGAGCCTCTTGCTGCTGCTGCCTTGACCTCTCAGGAGTATCAAGAACACTCAACTGCTGCACAGTATTTTCAAATGACGGTGCTTTGTTGCTGTCTATTGCGGCTGAATTACCAGCACCAGCGCTTCCACTATCTGTGGTGGTACCTGTTGCTCTCTTAGAGGATGCAGATGAGGCTGACGTTTTGGCAGCAGCTGTACCTGGGGCCAGTCTTCTATCCTTAATCAACCCTACGTTGCCAAGCACCCAAAATGCAGGGAGCAGAGATAGCCCTGCTACTGCAGCCGTGGATGCAGCTGCGTAACCACCCAGCGTCGACCCTATGCTGCTCCTATCAAATGGGATGATGGTCTGAAGCCATGCCTGATATTTTAAGTCCAAGTTGTGATATTTTGCCCCTGCATAACAATTAGCAGCATAGATAGTTGCAGCGCCCACAGTACATTGAAAACTCTCAACATCACAAGGAACTAAAATACAGAACGATTTCAGTGCCAAGCAGATGACATTCATGAGATTTTGAGTGGCTTGCAATCATGAGCTGTATGCCTGCTATGTATTACACTGGTCATCAGGACTACGAAAATGCTCAAGTTTTCAATGCGTGTAGTCTAGCTTAAATCTTGCAAGCTTTATTTCTTTACCTGATTGCAAATTCACCAAGTTTCCAAACATGAAAACATATATGATATATGCTGAAGTCCCACCCAGCCTGATGCTTCTTGAGCTGGAACTACCCTATACTTGCTACTTGGTAGTAATTCGCATAGGCTTTTCTTATAAAAACTAAAAGCAGATCATAATGAATATTGTTATCCTCTTCTCCACCAATGCTATTCAATTTCCCCCTATCATGATCTGACCCATCATCAGTCACTACCTTCTTGCAAGATATTCAAGTACCGCTTAGATGGCTGTACAGCTCCTGTGACACCCAGACCACCATATTCATTGCTGCCTCCAAGAAAGATTTTGCAGTCCTGACGACGCTGCTTTTGCATTGGTAAGAGAAAGGGAGGAGCAGTCATGAGGGTGAAGGCTGTGACCTTACTGCCATCATACAGGGAGCAAGCAACCTGCACTATCTGATACCTGCATAGTGAATCACAAGCACAGGACAATCATGACTTACTCTTCAAAGTGTTTGAAGAGCACAGAAAGAATGACATCATTCAGTGACAGTGGCATGTGCACTCAAGCATACCCATTGTAAGAAGGACAAAACACAGGTGAGTTCATTGACAAGAATGTCACCTACATTATGTAGGTGATTACAGGTGAAAATATCCACATACCCGTTCCACAAGATTATTGCATTTCAAGGGCTCACCCTATTTGATCACTGCTTGTTACTCCCTCACTCTGCTTTATGGTATCCCACTCCGTCCTACTGATCAAATGGATAACTCCATGCACATCTTGTCGATCACCAGGGTTACTCCTAAGTTGAATTAAAAGGAATCATGATGGGTTCTAGAATGGGGAGTTTCAGACGATTCAAAATGGTAAGGTGACAGTAAGAGTTTAGGAGGTGTAAGGTGAGCAGGCTTGAATTACAGAAACGTTGCATTGACTTATGAAAAAATCTCAATCGCAGAACACAGTTCACAATCCTCACCAATTTTTCATGTGTTTTGGCGAAGAACTAAATACTCACACTATGTGCCTAATGAACTACTTATTCCATTTTGCTGGCTTAGACATGATCTTCAGTAAGATGAAACTTTAAGTAAGGCACAAACTGTTCACAAACACACCTCTCAATTGTTGCAAATCCAGGTTCAAAGTATGGGATGCCCTACAGCAAGGTTGCACCACAAAAACGAGAATACCTAATTTGTAATTTTGCTTCAGCTATCAATGACATTTTCCATGCATAAAATGTATTAAAAGACAGATGCCTTGACAAGAGGAGCAAAAAAGATGCTTTTAACATCCACAAGCATGCACAAAGTCTGGGTAAACATTTGAACCTTCCTAGTAGATATGCAAGTAATTACATGAGCAGTTTCTGCTTGTAAAGATATGATTATTCTTACTGGATATCGAAAACTAAGGACGAAGCCATGAAGAACACCGGGATAAGATGCTTGGGGCTTAACCTTGCGACGCTCTGTCAGAACTTTTGGCGACATATTTGCGCCATAGGAAAAATACAAGACATCAGATGCACTCTGTACCCGGCAAATGTTTGTGGCCAGGCTCTGAGTGCCGACCGATGCGTGCAAATCAGTTCTCGAACGAATTCTGAAAATTTGAAACATATAATGTGGTGCAATAAAATAAATATATTTGGCTGTATAAGAATTTAGCACACATACAAATCGCACCTGACGAAGCTCGAAGGAATACGCCTCAAATCACCGTGGTCGCACTTGTACTGAGGTGAGGAAAAAGAAACTTCCCTTCTGTAAGGAAGCATGAATGCATGAACTTGTGGTCACCGAAAACTTCCACAGTCAGACAGGTATGAACTGATGTCGAGTGTGAGTCGCTGTGTGACGGCCTTGATACAGGTCAAGTCAGCAAATATTATCCTGGGCATAGTATGTAAGCAGTGTAAATTGTAATAAACTATGCTGAAGACAGATGTGCCTCTAAGGCCCATTTTCTGGCCAAGGCCCTTGTTACCTAGTGCTACAATCATGTATCTACTATCAAGTTCCATAGTAATGACTGCGGGTAGAACATGTGATTCCTTTACATGAAGAAATTTGAGAAGGCGACCTGTGTACCTACAAGAAGCACTTAAAGAGCAAATTTTCTAGAGCCTGAAATAGAACTTGCAGAATCCATCGCTATTAATACCAGGTTTCTATCTGAGAACGCAAGTAGATAGCATCTAAACCTTGTGAACTTGGAACAAATTGGATATGCAAAAAGCTGATAGGTAGTGTATTCAATTGAAAGTACAGGGTAGCAAAGCTATGACAACTCCTGAATAGGTTGGTAACAGGCGCAAGTTCCAAATGTGAAGAAATAACGGTTCTCCAGATGTAACATTGCATACAAGAAATCATGTAGGTAAATGCTTACCTTTACAGTAGGTACAATTGCATCAGCATACACCTCAAATCAATCCTGATTTACCATGCACCTACATATCAAATCAGCTAGGTAGGTTTCACATACTCTGGAAATGCTTGTACTGTGGAGCTGTGGAGATTCCAACTACCTAGGTACAAATAAGAACAGAGGAATCTAGGTTCTAACAGGGTTTGAGGAAGCTATATTTGAGTACTGCAAGGAGTCTTGCCGAAAGCAAATAAATATAAAGTTGATTACGCTAACTTTCAAGAAGACTGCACTGACTACCTTCTTCATTGCAGTTTGGCCCTAACGGCCTTGTATTATCGGAGAGATTGAATTCATATGGCGCCGAAAGTTGATTTTAAAGCATTGAAGGCAGCTAAAGACAAGAAGAAAGGGGTGCGTTAGCCGTCTTTCGGTACTTGTCAGAGTCGGCGATCTCAGTATTTGGCGATTGTCCTTCTGCAGTCTAATGCATCTCTGGCGCAATCGGAAAGCATCCCTAACTTGTCCAATTTAAACCTCGATGAGGTGAACAGAACTGTGACGGGTGTACTGACAAGCAAGAGAACTGCAAAGGACATCAAGATTGATGGGTCAGTACTTGAGCACAGGACTCAAGATGTAGATTGAAGTCATAGATATCTTGGTGGCTTGCATAAGAAAATTTGCCTAGCTACATGATCTGAGCCTGAAAAGCTTATCGCTACAGGTTCTCGATGAGTCTCACTGGTGCAGAGCTTATCCAAGATTGCACAATTGAGTTAACAATAGGCAGGCGGTACGGCTTATTGGGTCAGAATGGGTCCGGCAAATCTAACTTTTTGAAGTGCTTGGCAGCACGAGAAGTAAGGATCAAGTCACAATGAAAAAGATCAAGTAACAGGTAGTCATGCACTCCTGACGCATGAATGGTGTCTAAAGAATGTGCAGCAATGCTAATCCAAATAAATTACTTGCAGAAGCTTTTAAGTATGTACTGAAACCTTGCTTTCCTCAAGTTACAATCCTGCAGGGCGAGCACCTGGTTATTACTCTTAACTGTCTTCTGCAACAAATCTTGGTGCATTCTAACTTTGCTCTAACTTAACCCTCAGGTCCCCATACCTGAGCACATTGATCTGTATCATTTGGACTCTGAGGCAGAGCCTTCTGACCGCACAGCATTGGAGGCAGTGATTGATCATTTAAAGAATGAGATGGAGAGGCTAGAAGCCTTGGAGCAGAGCATAATGGAAGATGTGAGAACCGTGCTGTTTGGATAGCTGACTGTGTTGAATGAAATTATTAAAAGTCACGCCTTCTGAGAGCTCTACACTTTGAAAGATTTGTTGCATAGTGATGATTTACATCCTGGGAATGCTCCTCACAGAGTGGCCCAGAGGACGAGAGGCTGGAGGCAATTTATGAGCGTCTAGATGAAATTGACCCCAACACATTTGAGGTGAGCCAACGAGCATGGAGGGAAGTGGGTGGTGGATGCTTCCAGAATGATAGACCTGATATTAGACTCATGCGCTGCTTCTTCAATCCAATGTTTCATGGATGTGGAAACCTGTAGAGTGGATTCTATTAATATAGTTTGAGCTTCAAATGTGTGAACAAACAGGCAAAATATTCATTTTGTGGGAAACACATGGTAGCTCGTACAGACTCTGATAGTCACATGCCTCTGAAAGGAGAAGACCATAAGAAGTATGTTGCCATTATGCAATTTTCAGGTGCGTGCTGCAGAGCTACTGCATGGACTGGGCTTCTCCAAGACCATGATGGCGCGAATGACTAAGGATATGTCTGGCGGTTGGAGGATGAGGGTGGCACTTGCAAGGGCTCTATTTGCTGCTCCCACTCTGCTGCTACTTGATGAACCTGTGAGTGCCTGCCTTATCATCTATGACCTCTCTAGGGGAAAGCTGTGAGTGCCTGTCTTATCATCTATGACCTCTCTAGAGAAAGCTGTGAGTACCTGTCTTGTCATGTACGACCTCTCTAGGGGAAAGCTGTGAGTGTCTGTCTTATCATCTATGCCCTCTCTAGGGGAAAGCTGTGAGTGTCTGTCTTATCATCTATGACCTCTCTAGAAAAATCTGAAGAGGAGGAGATCAACATAAATAATTAAACAACTATCAAGTGTGAGGATGCGTGCTTAAGTAGAACATCCTGGCATCAATGTTCAAATAGAATATTTCTTTAGTCAATTTGTAATAGTTACTAGCTGTAAGCTTAGTTGTTATTTGTACCTCAATCCTATTCCTAGTAGTCAGCATGTTGTGCATTTCTTGTAGGGCCGTCTGCAATTGTTTTGTTCTCTTAATGAGCAGTTCTATTATCATTTATCTAGTTTGATAATGAATATATGAAGTCAATATGGTATTATGTCCTCAATGCGTTACCTTTTGCCCATCACTGATGAGGTAATTTTGACTGTGGGCGAGAGTTACTTACCGCCTGCGTGACATCAGTTTTGAGGGTTTGGGTCATCGAGTGATGTATGTCGTTTGGTAATTCAGCAAAGGTTAATGAAGTATACACGTACAATATTTGGTGCTATGCATTAAGAAGAAGTGGTTGGCCCCTTTCCTCTGAATATAACAAATATACAGGCTTCAGTTTCTGAAGGCTTCTCAGAGCTTTGTTTTCAGTGAAGGCCATGGTATGAAGATTCAGGGTATCTCTGTCATGAACTCCATGTCACAACCTGCAGACCAACCATCTGGACTTGGAGGCGTGCGTTTGGTTGGAAGAGTACTTGAAAAACTACAAGAAATGTCTGGTTCTGGTTAGTCACTCACAGGTAAGTGGATTAGTTGCCTTGCAAGTCTGTTAAGATTCATTTGCTGGTCTTATTTTCATGTACCCTTTCATTCTATTAAAAATTCTTATATTCTAAATGTTGATGTGATTTCAATTATGAATGTTCCTCTTGTCTAATGATTTTAGTTCACTCGCGCCTTTTCTGTTAGGATTTCTTGAACGGAGTATGCACCAACATCATTTGGTTGACACATCAGAAGCTTACATACTACACAGGTGTGTTGGGATCAGAAGTGAAAATGGTGTCCTAGGTCCTGACTGCATTTTGTAATGTACCAATTCTTCCCTCATGCATTTTCATTACTGGAGCAGAAAAAATGAACATAGAAAATAATTGTTTCTTGCAATAGGAAATTACGATACCTACCTGAAAACTGTCGCGGAGAATGAAGTGGTTCAAATGAAGAAGTACCAGAAAGAGCAGGATGACATTAAGCACTTGAAAGTGAGGTCACAGAGTGCTCCTCATTGCACCATGCACGTAGGATGATGCCTGAGTAGCCTAAGCAGCACTTGCTTCTTCTCCCTTGTCACAAGCACACAACGTAACTGAAAATGTTGTATGTATCTACTAGGAGTTCCTTTCACATGTCGCATTGTATTTATGCTTGTACTAAAGGAGTTCCTTTCACATGTTGCATTGTATTTGTGCTTGTGCTTGTACTACAGGAGTTCCTTTCACATGTTGCATTGTATTTGTGCTTGTACTACAGGAGTTCCTTTCACATGTTGCATTGTATTTGTGCTTGTACTACAGGAGTTCCTTTCACATGTTGCATTATATTTGTGCTTGTACTACAGGAGTTACTCTCACATGTTGCATTGTATTTGTGCTTGTATTAAAGGAGTTCCTTTCACATTTTGCATTGTATTTGTGCTTGTACTACAGGAGTTCCTTACACATGTTGCATTGTATTTGTGCTTGTACTACAGGAGTTCATTGCCAGTTGCGGTACCTATGCAAACTTGGTAAAACAGGCCAAGTCTAAACAGAAAATTCTAGACAAGATGGAGGCTGACGGGCTAACTAAACCAGTACAGAGGGAACGAACATTCCAATTCCAGTTCCCTGACTGTGACAAGCTGCCTCCACCCGTGCTGCCTTTCATTAATGTAAGAATTGAGACTGATTTTCATTTCAATGAGACTTCTGGACTGTTACCTTCAAAAATTATGAGAATGATGTAGCAGGACTTCATGCCTAGAGTCTTCTTGCTAGTCACTTCTAAAATTTGCTGAATGAAAAAGTTAGCATGGCTCTCTGTTACAGGTGAGCTTTGCATACTCAGGGAAGGAAGAAGATATGCTGTACAGGAATTTGGAACTTAGTGTGGACTGTGACTCACGAATTGCATTAGTGGGACCTAACGGGGCAGGTATGGAGCTCAGGTTTATTCAGTACATCGAGAAAACTTATGACCGGTCATTGGAGTGGTGGGAAGTTGGAAATGAATTCTTTGGACAACACTTAATTAGGATGTAATACCCTGCTTGCGTGTGCAGCAGTAAAGAAGACCATGTCTTAAAAGATTTCTCACATTCATGTAAGAGATTTCACACTGTCGCAAATCTGTGGTTCCTGCCTCTTTCAGGGAAGTCCACCTTGCTAAAACTCATGACAGGGGACTTGTCACCAACAGTGGGTGTGGTCAACAGGCACACTCACTTGAACATAGGGCGGTACCACCAACACAGGTGATTCAGCAGGCATGCACATGTAAAAATCAAGCCAGGTCATGGACATTGGTCTTTTTATATCCTTTGTGTGCCTCAGAATCATGTTCTGAAATAATAATATGGCCTCAGCAAAGAACATGTGATTGAATGGTGCATGATGGTATGTCATGTGATTGACTGATGCATGATGGTATGTCATGTGATTGACTGGTGCATGATGGTATGTCATGTGATTGACTGATGCATGATGGTATGTCATGTGATTGACTGATGCATGATGGTATGTCATGTGATTGACTGGTGCATGATGGTATGTCATGTGATTGACTGATGCATGATGGTATGTCATGTGATTGACTGATGCATGATGGTATGTCGTGACTTCAGTGTGGACCAGTTGGACCCCAACAAGACAGTGTTGCAGTTCTTCAAAGACACGTATCCCAACGACATTGCAACGGGCTTCAGCCGCTCAGAGGACGAGTGGCGGGCCTTTGTTGGAAAGTATGGTATTTCCGGGAAGATGCAGACGAC
This sequence comes from Chlamydomonas eustigma, assembly GCA_002335675.1. NCBI lineage: Eukaryota > Viridiplantae > Chlorophyta > Chlorophyceae > Chlamydomonadales > Chlamydomonadaceae > Chlamydomonas > Chlamydomonas eustigma. Next base: position 51,260 of record BEGY01000138.1, on the reverse strand, counting down.
AAAGATCAGCCACTTGTCAGATGGGCAGCAGTCGCGCATTGTGTTCGCCATGATGTGCTTGAAGAAACCCAACTTGCTGCTTCTAGATGAGCCGGTGAGTCCCCACATGCAGCATTGTTTGTGACACAGCTGAGATGAGTTGCCTTCTAGCTAATGAACCTGTTCCACTGTGCTCAGTATCTTTTGTTCATGGTTCGACCCCAATCAGAGTTAGTTATTACATCTGCCGCACACATTATCGTCTTATAGCCATATGTATGTCTTCTTAGAAGTAAGTAACGCAATGCTCATGGTAGTCCACAAGTTATGTTGCTGCACTATGCTTAAAGCTTAGCATTCTAGCAGCTGATCTACTGTGTTATACCTTAAAAAGGGTGCTGTCAAGTATTGAGAATGATGCCTCTGCTTTGCTCAATCTGTGAGATTTTCTTTCTTGTCTACTCATAGACAAATCACTTGGATATTGAGGCAATTGACAGCTTGGCTGAGGCCATCAAGAAGTTCAATGGAGGCATGGTCCTTGTCTCACATGATTTTAGACTGATTGACCAGGTGAGCGTACAAATTCAATTGAAAGCAAGCCTGAGCTCTGTTTATTTGCTTTTAGAGAGGCAGTTTGTGACTTATGAATCTTTCAGAAGCTCACTAGAAGAGATTAAGTATGGCATTCATGTTTTTTCAAAACTGGAAACCTCCTCATGTGATTTCTGGCTATGGTCTATTATAGCAAAAGTTGCTATAATGTTACCTGCCGTACCTACTCCTGCAGGTAGCAGAGCAGATTTGGGTATGTGAGGATGGAAAAGTTGAGGTGTGGAAGGGGGACATTCGGTCATACAAAAAGAAGCTGGCTAAGAAGATGGGAATCTCTCTTTGAGATTTGTGCATATGAATGTGCAAATTATATGACGTTCTGCTTAGTCAGAGAAGGTATCCGAACATGAAGGCGTAGCTTGACAACAAGAATTGTGATTGTCACGGAGAAAAGCTGCGCTGGGCTTATAGCCTCATTGTAGCATAAGTAGCTCCACTGGCATCCAAGCTGGCTCCTCCTCCTTAGCTGCAGAGGACTAGACTGTCCTTTTTACTGGGGTTCTGGGTTCTGATCAAACGAAAAAGAACCTATCTATTCTAGTTAAGGGCTATTGTGCGGTCATACGCTCGGTTCACCCTATCACTGTGACATGATTAGACACATTGAAATAACTTCATTGGTTGACATTTAGTTGGTGTCCATGAGATTTGCTCTTTTGGAAATCACCCTAGGCTTTTGTAAAGGGAGTGCCGTGGGAAATTTGAAACAAGACTTGAGCACTAAACTGCACGTCAAGTAAAACTCTGCAGCAGCATATGATAATTATTTTTTTAATAATTTGTGGTGATAACCCGTATTGTTATCATAGCTGCAAGAGTGGTAAGCATCCCGGCCATGATTCTTTGAGGGCAGATGCGGAAAGCATGTCCAGGTGATGGTGGCGCTGGTACTGAGGTGATGCCTTCGTTGTTAATAGATTGAGAGGCGCCTGGGGGTGGTGATGGTGGCTGTGGCGGATTGTATGTAGATGAGGACTTAATGGGGATGCTCAGGTCGCGGTACATGCCACATACTCCTTCTGCAGGGACAGAGGATGCAGCTGAAATCAAGACATAGCCATCCATACCCCAATTAGATCCCCATTGGTTCTGGAGCTTCCAGTAGGGCGTGGGTGCTGTCATATCGTACCCAACAGTCAGGATGGCATGGTCCAAACTAGTGCCACACAGGGAACTGCTTGTGAGAATACCTCCCTGGTAGTACTGGAAGTACGCTGAGCTGGCAGCAATCCCTGTTGATACAGGCTACAAGAGAAAGAGCATCTCTGATAAAATGCAGAAAAAAAGAGGGAGAAAAATACAAAGAGATACTTATTTTGAGGAAGAAACTTATTTTGAGCAAGTGAGTTTAAAAGAGACTTGAGGCATGAAATCTCAGTTTGAATGTTGGAAAATATGGTCTGAAAAGCATATGCAACGCTACTCTGGGTATGCATCAATCAGAGTAACAAATGAAGCAAGGGCATGCAAGAGTGCTGTTACTGATTATCTGCTGATTACTGGAAACAAATCCCTTCAATTACGTCATAGAGCTTTGAAGTTGCACACAACAATATGAGAGAGGAAGGCATTATTGTCAATACATAGAGGCACCCTGACACACACCTGGTAAGCAACAGCTGACTGTAAGGCGTCAGCGCTATCTGGGGGCAGGGTGCAATAGCCAGATATGGTCACTGAAATGCTCTTTTCTAGGCTGTTGCTGCAAGTATCAGTGTCCAGTGCACCTGATGCACGCATTGAAAATGCGTTACAGCTTTCAGTATCCATATCAGATTTTGAGTATACTTGAGAAGGGAATGTGCTTACGGTATGTGCAAGACAACAAACTTTCAAATCAATAAGAATTAAGATGCATACATTGCTTCAGAGGTCCATCTTTTGTGTTTTATGGCTATTGGATAAGCCTCATTAGTGCTTTGAGTATGGACAGGACGGTGTAAAGGTACGGTGTTGCCATACCAGGTGTGGCATTGTAGCCTGTCCACCCTACAAAGGGATAGGTGGTAGCAGATGGCAAACCTCCATTGCTAAGAACATACTGGAATCCATCCTGCATTGGGCAGAGAGTGACTCTCTTTAAAAATGGTTAAGAAAACATATTATCCTGTGGGAGATAGTATAAGGACTCAAAGCCCTTAAGAGACAGGGATAATAGTAAAGTTAGTAAAACAATGGAGCATTCAAGGACAGACACTGTGCAGTAAGGAATGTGAATGGAGAGAGCCATCATGAGGCTTTCTTATATGTAAGTAGGCACTGCTAAAGACAGAAAGTTATGTTGAGGTCCTAGCTGTCAATGTTGCTCAAATGTATCACTGGGAAGTTATAGAATAAATTACAACTCAGAATGTTATCTCACTTGCGGGTTTCCTCCACATGAACTGCAGTTGCTGCAGCCTGTAGTGCCACTTGTACAGCTTGTGATGGCCTGCAAAAACGAGGCACCAGCCAGGGTAAGAATGTCATGTCACATGATACCGAGTAGACCATAGGATCAACGGGTTTAGGAGGGACTGACAGATTAAGTCTCCAAACCATGAAGCGCAAGGAAAGTTAGTAACATTTATACATCAAGAAAGAGGCTAGAAGGAAATCAAGTCTGTGGCTTCCAAAGTATAGGCTGATGCACTGACTTTTGAGTGGAAAAAGCAGCATCAAGCGATTCGGAGCAAAAAGCATGATGTTTTACAAAGCAGGCTCAGCGAATACTTGTACCTGTGTGCTGAGGACTTGAGCATTGGATTTTGTGACAATAGCATCCAGGCTAGCTACAGCCTCCATGGCTGACCAGGCCCAACAGTTTCCACACTACAGCACGTGATACAGCATAGATCAAGTTCCACACTACAGCATGTAGGAGCACAAGTCCTTTAAGCTGTCACTCTCTACCGCTGCACTAGGCTTTGTGATATGTAGACAAGACGCATATGACCACAGAGGGAAATAACCCACCATGGTTGACACTCTTTCACAGCGATTACCTTCAAACATCCATTACCTGGCCCTGGTTCTGCACAGGGAGTGTTACAGCGTAACCTGCTGAGCTCTGTGTCCAATCTATTGCCTCAGGAATGGTTGAAACCTGTAAGGCATCGTATGTTAGGTGTGGCACATTAGTTGACTTGAAACACAACTTATTTAGAAAATAGCTTCAGCCTTACTGCACACATGTGTGATGGAGTATGTACACAAGTGTGAGGGAGTAAGCTATATCTAGCTGTCATTCGCTTTCATGTCTTCTCAGCATGCAAATTTGAGATAATGACTCAATCTCACCTGATTGTACGCAGATTTTGTACAGTAGTAAGATTGTTGGAGGCTTCTTCGACCATTGACGATAATGGTAGTATTGGGTGAGGCGCTTGCAATGTTGTATCTAAGAGAAACATGCAGGAATCCATGTTGCATTCAGGTTAAGACTGTCAGATCCACAAGTCATAGTTCCCTATCTCTAGCAGTGACTCAGGGAACTGATTAGTTGTGCATCAACAGTCATGTAGCAGCTGTCAAATGTAAAAGCACTGTATAATAAGATTGAACTTGGGAAAATGTTATGCAAGTTGTCTGCAGTACGAAAAGCAATGTACTCCTATGTTGCAACGAGTCTCACCCATGGTATGATTCCAAAAACTCAGCATTTGTGAGGGCATTGAAAGGACCTAAACCCAACTACCATATGAAATAAGAATCTTCAGGTAGCCATTATACATAGAGTTAAAGTGTTTGTATGATCAAGGACAAACCACGGCATTAGTATTTTTAGATTCAGACTGATAAAAGCAAAAAACACAGCAATGGTTTGCTTGCACATACACGCAATAATTGTCCCAAATAACCTCAGTCATTATCTGCAAATCATGAACTGCAACTGCATTATCTAAAATGCAATTACCTACATATGCTTCTGTGTCATTGGCATTGTATGAAATGCAGTAGTTGACCGAATCCAAGAAGATACCCAGTCTGTGCTCAAACTCCTACGGGTGTGTGTTGTGGACGTGTTTACTTGACAGTAGTCTGAAGCATTTAATGCCATTTATGGAAAGGTAGTAAAGTATATTAACATTTGCATATTCTGTAAGCTGCAGACAAACTATAGACACTTAGGTTCAAGCAGTTAAGGCTGTCAGAAGAAGGTCGCACCGCTCCTATGTAGCTGTAATTAAACTGCTGCGTCCAGTTAAGGAATGCGCCGCTGGGATCAGCCTGAATGATGCAGCAGTATTAAATAATTGTATTTCAAATTTCAATCAATAGCATCGATGTTGCACAATAGAATCTCAGCCCGATCCACCGAATACCTAAAACTCTCTGAGATCACGGTCGAGGCTCACGGTCAAGTCATGCTTGAAAGGAAAAGCCGTTACCATGCATATAATGAAGGATCAAGCTAGGTGACTTACGAGTGCTGCCGCTAATTCAATGTTTACTTGATCTCTTGACTTCAAAGCAGCACATCTCTTAAAAGACATCGCTATCAGAGACAATGAGAAGGCAGTGTGGAACGCCTTCGCATGCAGTGACATTTTAATTACGAAATGGATTTTAGGGACGATCCTCTGTCGTCCAGGGGTGGACAAAAGAAAAGTCATAATTTTAAAGGTATCCTGTAATGACTCGTAATTTTCAACATTTCCACACTTTGTTGTACCAACTGCCACTTGTAATCATTTGCTAGGATCAAGATCATACGCTCCAGAAGTTTGCAAGCGTTCATATGACCTCTAGTGCCGTCTATAACAACTTTACGAAGCTGTGTTTATGCATGATTTGAATGAGAATTTCAAAAGTGTAACTGATTCAGCCCAAAAGTGTATGACACGAGGGTCTGATTGGCCTGAAAAGTGGCCCAAAAAAGGGTTAAGGGCAGGCCCTTAACTAATGTAGCTGCCATCATGACTGAGCCTTAGGCCCTGGCCAGTGTGCAATCTGATTACTTCACAACAAGATATGAGTCTTGAAGTACATTGACTTGTTCTGAACTTTGAGGTGAGGGCTCTTGCTCAATTCTGATGCTCTTGCAGATGTAAAGGTATCATTGGAAACCTTATAATATACACTTTAAAATTGATCACAAGAATTATGGTCAAATAATGAAGCATGAGGGTGTGAAAAGGCCTCAAACTTTGCATGTTTGACAGCACATCCA
>BEGY01000138.1:28709-43946 GCA_002335675.1 Chlamydomonas eustigma | reverse complement strand
ACTTCACAACAAGATATGAGTCTTGAAGTACATTGACTTGTTCTGAACTTTGAGGTGAGGGCTCTTGCTCAATTCTGATGCTCTTGCAGATGTAAAGGTATCATTGGAAACCTTATAATATACACTTTAAAATTGATCACAAGAATTATGGTCAAATAATGAAGCATGAGGGTGTGAAAAGGCCTCAAACTTTGCATGTTTGACAGCACATCCACTAGGCTGATTTGCAGTAAAAAGTTGAGGTTAGATCTTTTCATGTGGGCTGAGATCTGATGCCTGCTGATTTAAAGATTTGTTAATATTGCTTATGGCCTTCAATTCAGGTCACTGTCACCTTGATGCACTGTACTTCTGAGCTCTGGGGTCAAAATCTGCAAGAGCTTTTGGAAGGAGTGGGACAGCTCAGCCCATGAAACCAGATCTTTTTAGATACAAGGAGGTTTTGCTGAAAGTGATGCAGCAGGTTTGAAGCCTTACATGAGTACAATAGCTCCCTGCAATTTCATTTTCAAATGTTGACACATGCTTGTGCTGTACCATATAGAAGTTCACAGCATTTTTATGAGAAATTTAGTAGGACTTTTTTTAATGACAGGTTCGAGACTACATTGCTTCACACATACATCAAGGATGGGTAATCAGAGCACATCACCTCCTTTGCAATGGTGTCAACATTCATGATCCTAAGCCTCATTCAAAATGGCCGCATATTCTTGAAGATCTCAGGGTTTTCCTAAAACCTTTTCTTTTGTCCACCCCTGTCTGAAGCATTAAAGAAAAAGTGGGTGAGTTTGTGATTACATGTAGTTGTCTTGACTCGGCAAATTTGTACACTTCTCCATGTACACCTTCCTGATTTGGGTCACTCTTTACGATTGCGTTGACATCGACGAATAGTTTGCTGGTCCTAAATCCTAGGTGCAGCACACGAAATTCATGATTAATTAATATGTCAAATGCATAGATTCATAAATGCGGCAGTCTTGAAATTGCAGTAGCCTATAAGATGCGATCAACATCTACAACAACGTACCATCTGTTACTAGCTGAGTACGACATCCTTATGACACTTGGAACTGCTGTTTTGTACGCTAGTATGCCGTTAATGCATGTGGCTCATAATCACTCAACTCTCCTAGTGCAGATTTCTATTAGGTAGGCATTGCAAGTTTTCTAGAACATGTTCTTCAGACTCTCAGAGGATAAAGTGGCATAAGTGTTACTTAAAGGGTACATCAGTACACTCCGATATGTGTAACATGCTGGATGCACAATCAGGCAACGCTAAGTCACATTCTTACTCCTCTAATATTATATGTAATTCGTAGTAGCCGCTGTGACCTGACTGCAGGGTCATGTTCAAATTGCGCATATATGCAGTTCGGCCTGCCTAATTGTCTCGTGTACGGATTTTTCCTCGAGCTGCCGTACAGCAAGTCAAGTCCTGCCCAGCATGCTTAATCAGCAGAGAGCATCATACTAGTTTCAAGTGTGGTTACGCCGTCAGAGAGACGCGACTTGCTGTACGGCAGCTTCAGGAAAAGTCCGTACATATGGCAAGCCCAAGTTTATGAATGAATGATGTTTGCTGAATTGTTGTATGTATAAACGTATATTGATTGTACAAATGTCTGAAATGAAAGCATGTAGTCCTGGGCGTGGAAAGGGTAAGTGTGAAATGTAAATTTGACTGTAGTATGTTGAAAATGAAACCACGAGTTTCTAATTGTTTATAAATATAATTATTTATCAGGGGTCGCATGTGTGACACGAACTAAATATAGTCACATATGTCTCACATAGCTTTGCTATATTTAGTTCCCTTCGAATATGTGAGCCCTGATAAATAAAGACAATTAGAAACTCGTCCAGGCTACTTCGGAGATTATGATATAGTACAAATTCCGAAAGTAGCCTGTTGAGTTATGTCCAAGTATATCTCACATATGTCTCGCATAGCTTAGAGTTATTATGAGCCGCATGCATTAACGACACACTAGTATACATAATAGCAGTCCAAGTGTTATGAGGACGGCGTACTATGCTAGTTGCTACATACAAACTTGTTGTAAGGGCGGAAGAAGCCATCAAGATACCTAAGCTCAAAACAAACTTCATAACGCAAGTAAAGAAAGGAGCAGATATGCTGACTGCTGGATCTGATGTAAGTAATCACACCTATTCACGTCAGGTCCTGTGCCCAAATCACTCTATGTGTTCTGCACTATCTGCACATAAGTTATTTGCCTTCTACGGCCACTTGCTGCAGAGTAGAATTTCACAAGCAGAGAGCACTGCAAGAATAATGTACATATGTACCGCAGACAGCTGCTGCTTCTACAATCAACAGACAGCTGCTGCTGCTACAATCGACCCTCTGGTGAGAACGCACTTGGTAAAGGTGCAGGCCCTGGAGGCAGGCCCATCAAGTCTCTGGCCAGGCCTTCAGCACAGCTGTATGCTCGAGTCATGCCATGACCGGAGAAGCCTCCGCAGATGTACTGTCCTCGTCGGCTGAGACCCTGATTACGAAGCGTGGAAGCATGGCTTTGGTCTTGGCTTACCGACCTTGTCCTTACATGGGAAGCCGAATCTGACACAAAGTACTGTTTCTGAGTGTCACTGACAGGGGGGAGTGCTCCTACTAGTGGGAACCTGGTAAGACATGAGAATGTGCATTCTGCGCTAAAGATAACATAGATAACACTGTAGACTTTGAGCTTCATGTCACATCAGGCTCCCAATTTTTGAATAGAAATGGAGTTGATGAAAATCCAAGCACGCCCATGATAAGACAGCATAAAACGAGAGCCTGGACTATACTGCACCTGTCTTCTGTGAAGCCCAGGATGCCTGACCATTCCATCTCAAACACAGGCGCCTGACCTCCTTTACTCGAATCAAATATTTTTGGGAATCTGTCAGGAAGGTATCTCCTGAGGCTTTGTGACACCGTCATGTCCAGCCTGCCATCATCAAAAGTGCCTACCTCCCTGTGAGGTAGGACATCCCTGAATCCACCCAGCACAAGCCTACCATCAGACCTGCAGTAAAGGTGATAGTGCCAATGTCATTTTAAATTTCTCTCAGTAACTGCATTAAATAGAAATGCAGCTCAGTTAGATTTATTTACATTGAAAAGTGCACTAGAACAAGAAACTGATTAAACAGGTAGGGTCAGGAACTCCAGCAGGATTACAAGCAGTTAGAGATATTGATGAAGAACGCTTGGAGCAAAATTCAAATTCAAAAAGCAGCTCATGCAGCACAGATCCCACTTGCTGATCCGCAGGTTATTCATCGCAATGAACATTCTAAGACTTTCACACCGTGGACTGCAGTACACAAAGCTTATAAGACTTTCACACCGTGGACTGCAGTACACAAAGCCTTCACGAGCATATATCGCAGCATCCCTTGCCAATGATTGTCCTGGTGCAAGGGGTGAAGTCACAGCAACCTGCGGCAGCCAAGAGCACACAGGCTACTGAGAGCATTCACACTTCTGATGCTGATAGCTGAAATGGACAGTAAGCACAATGCGAGACTTCCATAAAAAGCAATACGCAGCGGCCTGCACATAACTCTTGTCAAGGATTCAGAGAGGGCTCCATAAAAAGAGAAAGTAGCTAACTTGAGCTATCTCAGGCAAATCTCACTTGATTTCGGACAGGTACCACTTTCCCTATCAGCTCCGGAAGCAGTAAAGCTGTGTAGGCATTTGTACAATGAACAATGGTGCTACAGCGTACCGCATCGCCTCGTGCAGTTTTCACAGAGAGCTGCAGGCCTGCCCTCTGATCTTTCTATACATGCAATCATGATAAGTCGTGTGATAGGAAAAATTTGATGTGCAAATAGTGCAGACTTTGATGCCTTAAAAATTAAAGGTTTGGCTTGATATGAAGTTAGGACTAAACATCATGGAATCAGAGCAACATTGCTTGTTTGAGCTCCCACAATCCGCCTTGATACAAAAAACTTTATAGGACTAATATATCATGTCTTATTACACACACCATAGTAATCCTGTAGTCAGCATACACCTCTGCCTGTCTTGATCGAGGTTCTTCATAGCTGACCACCTATCTACTACAACTATGTCGTGCACTTGCAACCCTGTTAGATCAGCACTCACTCTAATACTGGATTTTTTCACTCCTTCTTTTAATGAAGAGGAAGACGAGTGTGTACCAGGCGCAATCTTCTTGGTAGCTCCCCTCTTGAACATAGCAGTTGTTGCTTCTGCAATGCCAGAATTACACAAGGTCTCTGAAAACCCTTTTCCAGCTAAAATAATACTTTCCCTTCTCTTCGCCCTCTCTGCCACTTCACCTCCTTCCCCGAAGTAATTGGAGTCCCGTCCGATCAAAGTTCCTTGCCCTCCATAATCACGTAAAGACTCCTCATCGCATCCTCCTCCCAGCTCCTGCACACACACCACCTCTGTAGCTTCAATCATGGTCAAGCGCCCAGCTCCAGCTGGATGCCTGTTACCTGCAGAGGCTGCTGCAGCAAGTGCTAGCCCCAAAGCCAGCCTGGCAGCCCACACACGACCCACCTGCATCGTCAGCACTTATGAAAGCAAATTCCAACATTCCCTGCTTAATAAAGCCTTGTGCTTGGAGGTGAGACGCTATCTTGGCGGTCATGAATACAAACTTGGTCATCGAAGATAACCTGAATCGGTGCAGCTTTATTGTTCAAGATAATACTGAACTCACTGAGGGCACTTTTTTTAGGAAGGGGGTTCCATTTGTGGATGGATGGTGCTATGCTTACTTGAGGGTGCCTGATTCCACCAAGAAAGCCGGAGGAATTGAAGTGATGGTTTGTTTTCTCTTTTGACCACAGCTCCAGATCTCTCCCAAATCCTAGTGACTGCATTAGTGCCAAGTCGGCAATGTCTGCAGTGGCTTCTTCCTTCATGCCAAGAAGCATCAACACAGTCATACAAAATCTGCACATTAAAAATCCGGGTGAAAGCTATATCGCTTGAAGTGAATGCCATGTCAGAAAAGAGAGCACAGCTTATGGTGAATGCCGAAAGAAAATGGAGATGACAGCACGAGGTGAAGGCCATCAGCAGTATGGGAACGTCCCTAACTAGTTATCTATCCATGAAGCATATATGTATGTTTGTCATTTATTCAGTCAAAGTGATCACTTATTCTAACCTCACACTCCCCAGGGACAGCCTGAATAATGACACAAACATTAAGAAGGTTTGCGGTTGTAATCTCACCACCCCTTCAAACAATTGGAATCCTCCATCAAGAAATGGGCTGTACTCAGCTAATTCCTGTCAAAAACATTACATAAGTTGACATCAAGATCATGTACAGAATCAGACGAGGAACTATTTGCACCAAATTTTATTGCTCCAGAGAAACATTCGAAAATATGGATGCTTTAAATTGTTACCAACTTTCATAGCAGGATTCAGTTCAAAAAGGTCAAAAGTCTGCTCAGCGCTCTGATCGTCAAAACATAAGATCTCCACAGCTTTCTCCTTTCCCTTGGTCTTAATAACATGGTCCAGCGATGCGTTGAGGCTGCAACATGTAACATGTCATATATAGGGTGAGAAAAGGGTTAGGCTGTATTACAGCAAATTTTGTACACCCTGATTAGATGCTGCAGAACAGTAAGATGTGTTGACATTGTGCACAGATTGTCATTTTTGTAAATTTGATCAACTGCAGCAAGCAAGAGGGGGAGCCATAATTCTTTCTTTTTTGAAGAGTTGAATGATACATAATCGAACAAAACGTGTCAGCTGAGGATGGACAAATCAAGATGCAAGCTAGACATGTGCCTCAGCCAATTTAGCGAGTCCAATAAGCAAAGAGTCATACTTACTTTCCCGATCATCAACACAGGTAGAATAGAAAAGCTTGAAAAAGTGTTTGGTAGCCACTCAAAAGCATTAGCCTGCCTTTCACGCGTACCATTCATATTTACATCAATAATATACAGGATTTCAAGTTAGCAATTCTTTCCTTTAAAGAGAATGTGCGTACTTCCTTTTTGCTCACACAAAATAAATACTGGTACCACCACTACCTACTCACCAGGGCCATAACAATCCTCCGTTCCTCCCAGTGGCACCACCCGCTATATGTCTCCCATCGATGAGGGTGACCGAGACGTCTGGGTCCAGTCTCATAAGATGATGTGCGAGACTACACCTGTGGATCATTCATGAAATAAGGCAGGTATTAAGCACGTGTGCTGATAAAATAAGCTGATATTCTAAGTCTACTTAATAACAAATTGAGCTGAGACGCTACTTACCCTGCTATGCCTGCTCCGATAATGCAAACATCTGACGTGTGCTGACGCAATGTCTCTCTGGCAAAGGGCAGAGTCTGGGAAACTCCACTACCAGAGTTGAACAGATTTCTCGTATGCCAATAGCTCTTTGTTGGCATGGAGATTAGCCTGGGTGGCAAAGCGGTAGCCATGTCGTTATTCTCTTATGCTAGGGTTTAGTCAATGTACTATTGAACTATGGATATTTCTCGAGATGTTACAATTATATGCACAATAAAATCCTAGTTAATTGTGCTTCAATGGATTTTCGACTTGTTTCCACACTCCTCAAGTTCAACCCGACTTACGCCGTACATGTTTTTGGGAGAAAGCCTGTGAGAAAGCAGTGCAAGACCCTGTGTCTTTGAACCTCCAAATGCAAGAAATAAAATGCAATTTCTCATGTAGTCGTTGGAACATTACTACTTAAAGCATTACGTAGAGCGCGAACGGGTATCATGATTCGCACTGATAGTGATTCGGAGACCACAAATCCCAAGTATTCTGTAGGCAGACTATATGATAGATTGTTTTGGGTGCCAGTTGAGTAGTTCTGTGATAAGTACCTACTCTGATTTCCTTCTCAAAATCAGAACAAATCACACATCTTCTGCCTGTGCCTTCATCATTACTTACATATCATAATAGTAAATTATTCTAGTGCAGGAAATGTATCATGCACAAAAGTCACATCACTTCATACCATCAGAATGCACAATGTTAATACCATCAGGATGCACCGCAGGTCTTATACAATCACACTAATCGCAGCATCATATCTGTTGACGTGACTAACAAGCATAGCCTGTGCGTCTCCTAACCCATAATTGCTTTTATCTTTAAAATATAACCTCAAATAGTCACCTTGCCAGCCTACTGCTACTGCTACTGCTATGACAAGTCGCTGTTGCTCATCCCAACAGTAGTGTCCCTGGCCTCCAAATAACCAAGGCCTCCCTTAAGCTGTGCTGCTTTTGTGTTGCTAGGATACTGAGTGGTTTTGTGACCATCATCATCCAATGTCTCACTGACAACATCCAGCAAAGCAGAGCCCAAAGCATTGTTTAAACTGGGCCCTTCCTCAAGAAAATCTAGAATGCGCTTCGAGTCTGCAAGGGAGGTGCATAATCAGCAGCAGAGTATAATTCACCAGCACATTATAAAGTCCAAGAGTCTACGACGGGCCTGGCTGTTTGGGTTGGCAACTGAGGGTGGTGCTGCCATGAGTCATGATATACATCAGGGAGTGGGCTGACAGCGTAACTTGTGGTTCTCTCTAACACTCTTGCGGCATATTCACATTCAGGTAGCAGCCACACAACTTATCTCTTTCCAGTTTGGTACTGTGCACACCTACATCTTTTATCCTTACCAGCTCTGAGGGCACGCAATGCTGCAGATGCTGCTATACCTCCTGGACCCAGCACCTCACTCGATACATGGCCAACTGCCACCAAGGACGGGGCACGGAAGAAACTGCCAACCTGAAATGGTGAAGGGTCACAGAGAAATGACGAGACGCGACCCTCCTGAGCAGCAGCTTGAGAATTATGACTCCATGAATGAAGGGATGTGTCGTGTGATACAGGATGCCTCATTGCAGCTTCAAATTCAGGAGATGTAGAGGGCGCCTGGTGGCCTGCCACTGCTCCGATGCCACTGGACATTATTCCGCTTATGATCATTGATAACGCAATAGACAGGGCCTTGGTGTGGGCTTGTCTGAGCCCAGCCCCTCTCTGCTCAACACCAACTTCTTGATGCTGCTCATGTAAGCAGCTGTCATCAACACTACCCCTCTTGTTCACAGAGCTTGCCCTCAACAAGCATGATAAGCTCCGGAACTCATTCCAAGGAATCTTCTTGTTGTACGCATTGCCGCTACCTGTTTCCTCTCTTCCCCACATCCAAGGTCTTCTAACATCATCATTTACATCCGGGCGCATGGACGCAGTACAGGTCGCAGTACAGGTCGCAGTCCCTTCATGCTGCTCCTGCTTTTGGGAAGCTCCAGCACAAATTTCAGCTGATAAATGACAGGTGGTGCACAACTGCTGATGAGGCAGTTGAACACCATCTTGCCCCTCCTTACTGATGCTACCAACATCAGATGTACTGCCGTAGTACAAATCTTTCTGCTCCTGTCCCTGTATATCTTTGATACCGCCTTCGGTCAAACCAAGGTGTTGCAGAAGGGCCTGGCGACCTGCATCTCCCACAATATCTGCGAGACCCTCTGTTGGGTCAGTCAGCACATTGGCCAGTTTGGCACCTCTTACCATAAGTCTCAGCAGATGTTTCTGATAGAAGCAAGGATGCGTCATAATTGTTTAATTTGGGGGACCAGTCTGAGTTTTTGACGTTTACTGCTTAAACCAGGGTATGCGCAAGTACAACATAAGGCTTATGTTTCAAGCAGTAAAATGACCAGAAGTCATTCCATGGGAGCAATATATAGCTACAATTTTCATCATCTGCAAGATTCTAATCCGTGCTTGCTAACTCAGGTGCGGAGCATGGATTGCACACACCTGCATGACGGCTGGTGAAGTACTTGATTCTGCAAGAAAGTTAAGATACGCCTCAGCTTTCTCTGGTATTCTAATAAAAAAGGTTGATAGCTTCCCAAACAAGTCCTCATCATCAAACGTGTCCCTCAATTGGACAGTCTGAAAACCGGTCATGTGACGTCGAGCATCGCTGATGAGGGGGATGACTGCAGCAGTGCCGAGAGAGGGAGCGCGCACTGAGCTAGTGGATGTGCCTGTGTCATGTAGCTTTAATCAGCAAACATATATGTCTAAGTACAATCTTGAAAAGACAACGAAGGAAAATAAAGTTGAGAGAGTATGATTGCGTTATGTACATACATACCTTGCGTAATATGCTTGATCATGACTTCTTTCTTTTGATAATCATTAGCATCATATATGTAAAGTAGTGCTAAGCCGTGTTTACTCAGACAGAAAAGTGAGGGTCTTCTACGTACAGGGGTGGAGGTTTTAGAAAAACGAATGTTAACACCATTGCAGAGGATGTGATATGCTCTGAACAGCCATCCTTGATGTATGTGTGAAGCAATGTAATCTTAAACCTGCCTTTGAAAATAGTCCTACCTGCTAATTTAGGACTATGACTATGTATATGGTACAGCACAAGCATTTTAACATGAAATTTCAGGAAGCTATTATACAGAATGCCTCAGCTAACGCCTCGGGGCCCGATTTTGGGGGGTAGTCTGATTTAAAGTTAGATTGAAAGTTAATTAAAAATTAGGGTGTTATCTTTAGTTTTCATGTTTTTTTTAAAGCTTTTTCACCAGTTGTTTGCAAGCAGAGTAACAGCCATTATCATGTAGCAGTACTGCAGGCACTTCATCATTCAAGCTTTGGTATTCAGCATCCAGTTCAGGTGATGGGAGAGGCAAATGTAATCACAATCATAACGCACCAGTGAGTGAGGAGGGACTTGGTTTCCCTTCAATGCCTTCGCACACTCAAGGCATGCAGAGGCAACATTGTCTTTGCAAGCATGTGGTTGTAGACAGTAAGTAATCCCATCAATTGTGTGCGTTGTTTTGGCATGATAGGGCTTCTTGGATGTGACCTTGTTTCCATCCTTCCTTAACAAATTTGTATTTGGCATCCTCGGCTGTGACACCACCTCCACCAAGTCAGGTATGCTTCTAGGTGATGACACTCTGTATTCATGTACTTGAGTTGCTGGGCAATATTGACTGCAAACTGCTCAGACTGTTTCATGCAATTGTGCCTTTAGACTCTTGCGAAAGCTTGCAGCATCCCTCCTAGTAATACTATCCATGGACGATATGGGAGGAAGATGCTTTCATTGTAGTGGGTCTGCTTGAACATTCTGGGCGCCTGGAGCGCTTGCAACATCACCACCAAGGTGCACATGTTCAACCTGTTGTTGCAGTTGCTTCTCCACAAGCTCAGCAGCAGTGTCAAAAGAAGGCTCATTACAAGTCATTGAAGCACAAACATGTTCACTTTATTAACATTGATTTAATTGTTTCAAACATTGATATGGTTGAGGAATCATATTGGACAATGCTGCTTTTCTAAACAAACATTTCAAAGTTCATAAAGTTGTATCGCTGTTACTTTGCTAATTGTAATTGTAATAATTATAATTGAATCAAAAACCTTTTTCTCCTAGACTCAGTAGCCTGAGCTGCTAAGCAGGCTGTATTACGTTGACTGACTTCCTCAGGGCTGAGAACTCCGACCCTACATTAACTAGTTGATGGGGGTCTTAGGTACCATAATACTGCAAATGACGTTTTAAAATTTGTAAGAAGAATCACAAATCACAAAAGGCTTCGAATACCGTCATTGTAATAATCGATTTACAAATTACAGCATTATCGCATGCATCGATAATATCTGTTACCCATCTATCTTCCGGCATATAGAAGTCATAAGGAGACATAGAGAATTTTGTTATGATGAATCATATTGAATCAACAGAAGAGTTAAGTGCATGCAAAGTGGGATTATCATGTCTGCTCATTATATGAGCCCAATAATGGATTAGTGTAACAGAAAATTGTTGAGATGCCAACATTATGTCCCACTAGTAGCTTTGCATATTAGTGCAAAAAATCATATGCAACCATGCGCATGGAATTGGCGTCTTTTGTACATGCAGTAGTACATAGCCATGACTCATGACTTCATGATGACTTTCTGTAGACTATATGGACTTAGACATAATGAGATTATATAATTTTGTGAATTAATAAAGCTCTGTCGTTCCGTCTGCATGGTCGTGCGTACGGTTAAAAGATGTATTCCTTGTTAAAAGCATGCCTGTCTAGGGATACTAGGTACCTAGCAGTGGTATAGATAAAGCCGCAGTCATTTTGAAGCATGGAGAAATTGCTATAGATGATTCATTATGAACAATGAAAAGTTCGAAAGCTCCGTTGTTGAGCCTACATGGCCATTATGGCCATGCATACGCTTCAAGTAATCAAAAGACATGCAGAATTTGCCTAGGATGACTCTTAATGAATCAAAACAAGAGTTCAACGGGGTCATGTCTACTGATCATATTGATGAGCCCAATACATTCGAAGTGTACTAGAGAATAGAGAGGCGACGCCAAAATTATGGCCCATTACTTTTACTGCATATCATTTGTGAAAATCATATGCGAACATTCATTACATGTAGGACATGGCCATGACAACGTTCGACTCTTGACTTCCTGACTTTTTGAAGACTATGTAGACTTCAAATATTATCATTAAGTATTCCTGATTTTTCAGGAAAGTCAGAACGTAGGCTTTCACATTCTAAATTCTTTTCTGAAGAAATTATGGCGATATTTATCTCCAATCGCTGAAGATAAAATCAAAATCTGCAGTAGAACGACTTAGAACGACTTCTCAATGCTTCTTACGTCGTCAACTTCACGCATCTTCTCACGTCGTCTTCATGGCAGCTGCCGTGTCGTCTGCATGGCAGCTTCTATGTTTCTTTTTTAGGGGTCGCCTTTATGGTAGCGTGGCTTAAAAAACTAGTTTGTAGGGGTCTTGGGTACCATACAACTGCAAATGACTTTTTAAAGTTTTCAAGAAGAATCACGAATCACTAAAAGGCTTCGCATTATGGTCGCATTATGGACTGTTTTTCTTTATCTTCAGCGATTGAAGATAAAGATCGTCACGTTTTCTCTACAGAATTTAGAATGTCGAAAAATAGTTCTGCATTTATTTTTAGTGAATCAGGAAAAGTTAATCTGAAAGTAAAAAAGTGAAACAGGAACTTGTCCTGCTTAAGAGAAGAAGCTAATGATTTTATCCTCATGTACTGCATAAACATGCTTGCTTTTAGCATGAAGTACAATGTGAGCATATGCATGATGACCATGTAACAACAACAATTGAGCTTTGGTTCACAATCTCTGTTTATTCATAATGTTGAAGTCTACATAATAGTCTACACGAAGTCAAGCGTCGAGCGCTGTATGCTATGTACGCGCTGTCATGGCCATGTACTACTACATGTACAAAACGTCAAATCCATGTAAATGAATAACGCATATAATGATTTTCACAAATTATATGTAATAAATAAAGCTATAGGGCCATCATAATTCCATGCACATGGTCAGATATGATTTTTCAGACATATGCAAAGGTAGATGAGGGCCATATTGGCATCTCAATTTTTCTTTAAATGACACCTCTGACTCCTCAAATGTTGGGCTCATATGAACTGACATGACAATCCGGCCTGTGGGCCACGTCGTATGATACATTGCACGTATAATGCACAAAGTCAGAAAGTCTAGAAGGTCTACAGTCATAATGACAAATTGGAAGTCATGGCCATGTACTCCATGTGTGAAACGTCAATTCCCTGCAGTTGGTCTAGTTGGTCGCATATTCTGTAGTTACTATAGTTACACCTCTCAATTATTGGGTTCATATGAGAAGACATGATAATCCCAATTTGCATGCTCTCAACTCTTCTGTTGATTATTCAATATGATTCAACTTAAGATAATTCTCCATGTACTCTCCTTATTATGACTTCTATATACCGGAAGATACATGACTAACACATGCATATTATCGATGCATGTAATGCATGCTATAATGCTGTAAATCGAGTGATACTACAACGACCATGCGAAGCCTTTTTGTGATTTGTGATTCTTATTGAAAAACGTAATTTGCAGTTTTATGGTACCCAAGACCCCCTAGACCCCCACAAACTAGTTTTTTACACGTTCCCCTGAAGGCGACCCCTAAAAAAATGTTAACATAATTGTTCCAACTAACATTGATTTGGTTTAGGACTCAAATTGGACGCAACTTTTATTTATTTGAACACACATTTCTTTGTTCAGAATCAAACATATAATGTTACCTTTTTCTTCTTGACTCAGCAACTTGAGCTGCTATACGTTGTCTGCGATCTTCAAGACTGAGCAATCCGACCTGTTAACATTAATATTGTTACTAACATTGATTTGATCGATGCATACTGTGATCTGTGCGTCGCCTGTCTAATTGAAGCATTTTGTAGTAGTAGTAGTAGTACTTCCAACCTCGAAATCTTTGTCATCAGAGTTGTCTCGACATTCCTTCTGCTTTTTGAAGCGCAACTAAAATGGCAATGGAGCGTGCTGGGACATTTTCATGCCTTATTGCAAACAGTTCGAACAGTTTCTTTTCTAATCTCTTGAATTTCGTTACATTTTTAACGAATACAGTTTACGCAATACATTCAATTACCGGAAAAGAATTTAAGCAACTACTTGTCTCTACAACTTCTCTATGTGCTTATTAACTGCCTCCAAAATATCAGTCCAAATGGTTCCCATAATTCCATACAGACATACAGCTCCGAAGCCAGCTATAGTGGGTAGCAACATTGTATCCCTCTTTCGATAAATCGAATTCGGACACTCATGTATGGCTTCAAACCTTCTTCATCACTTGTGGCAAATTTTCCTTGTAACTAAAAAGATCTGGTTTCATGGGCTGAGCTGCCCCCCTGACTGTAGTGGTCATGAACCCACTATATAACGTCATAAATATTAATATATTTATTTCCTGTAAATCTAATCAAGTAACAACGCATTCCCGATGCGTTGACTTTCCGAATGTAGTTAAATCCAGTTAACTCAGCTTATCCAGCTGATCCTGTCTATGATTCTAGTCTTGTCCTGAACCCTCATGGTTCACTGTAAGCCATGTATAAAAACAGTCGTCCTGTAACCCTGGCAGACTCAGTCGAGTTAAATATTGGGATCGAGTCCCAACTGCCAGACCTCTTGTAATAACAATACAAGTAAGTACTCATAAATATAAGTAACATACACCCTATAGGTGCCTGTCTACTACAAGTGGTTTCAGACGTCCAGTCTTTCCTTTCTTGCGCTCCTCATCTCGCGTTCTTGTTCTCTTTGTCTTTCCTTTCTTGCGCTCCTCATCTTGCTTCTTGTTCTTCTTGTCCAGTGGGAGACGAATCCCTTGACTCCCATCCTCTCCTTGAAGGCGAGGACGAGGAATTCTTGGATTGCATTGATTCCGATCAGTGTGTTTGAATTTTATCATGCCCTCTCGTGGTCGTGGTCGTGTTCGTGGCAATGGCCATTCTAGTCATGTTTCTGCTCCTGCTGCCTTTAATACAGATTTGATGATTTCTGATTCATCCAATCCACCATCGGGACTGTTGGGCACTCCGGGTGCCGACCCCTTAGATATTCTTGACCGCGAGGGCTTGGCCTTAGCTGCTCCCAATTTGACTCCCAATTTGACTCCTAATACAGTCAATATGATTCCTGCAGCACTTCTGAAATCCTCCCGGAAATTGCTCCCGTCGTTCCTCTCGTTCCTGTCGTGCAACGAGTTGCACCAAAAACTCCTGCTCCTCCTCCTCGTGTTACCTCTCTTGCTCCTCTTGTCATCGCCCGGACTCCTCACGAGACCGAGGCTATTCTGGTTGCCATGCAACGCAGAATTGATGCCCTCGAGGGTGAGATTTCTTCTCGTCTTGTTTCTCCTTCAATTGTCAGAAATGAAGTTTCTTGCTTTTGCTGATCATGTTTCTCCTCCGCCTGTACCTCCTCATGTTATCGATCTTGTACAAAATCCTGAAAATTCTGTCATTCCTGGTGCAACTTCTCAAGCGGCTCATCTTGTTAATCCAGTCATGCGGCCTGCTTGGGGTACAAAATGGCCTACTCCTGGAAAAATGGGCGTCCCTCTTTTCAAGAGTGTTGTGTCTAAGCCCCACATTCTTGACAATGAGGTTGAAGGCATATGTGCTTGGCTTCGTGCCCACCACCTCCCAATTCCTGATCACCTTCCTCATTTCATTGAGGATTATGATGTCAAAGATTTTGTCAAGTCCTACTTCAAGTCCCTTCCAGTTGATGTTC